>JAJMIG010000121.1:0-34159 GCA_030583365.1 Sugiyamaella japonica
GTTGGCTCCATACTATGCGCTCCTGCGTCGCGCTCCGTATTCCGGTCTCCCTCACACCCTAACACACACTACTATACTATCACACACACACACACCTTACACACTACCTATTTACCCTTCCCAAGTTCTCCATCGACGACCTCTCCTCCATCAACATCTCCCCCTGGGATGGCGTCCGCAACCATGAAGCAAAGAACAACCTGCGAGCCATGAAAAACAACGACCTGGCCTTCTTCTACCATTCCAACTGTAAAACCCCCGCCATCGTCGGCATCATGAAAATAGTCAAAGAAGCTTACACTGACCGTACGTGACCGAACGTGACCCTACGTGACCTACCTGCCTACCCTTCCACCCCGTCCACCACTAACATACAGCCTCTGCCTTTGATCCAAACCACCCATACTATGACCCAAAATCCAACAAAAACAACCCTCGCTGGCTCGCCGTCGATGTAGAATACGTCGACCACTTACCGACACACGTTTCCTTGACACAACTAAAATCATATGCAAACTCCCATCTTTCTGAAATGTCCCTGCTAAAGAGATCCAGACTCAGCGTCACCCCTGTGGCCAAAAACGAATGGGACTTTATAATCACCTTGAGCTCGAAAAAAGACCTCTCACCACCGCCCGCCGCCTAGTATTCCTTTACTATGTGTATTTTATATACGTATTGTACCTACTAGTTCTTGACGATAAGAGACTCTGGAGCACGTTGCGCCCATTCACTAAAACACACGTTAGTATTGGTTTCGGATGCAACACAAGTAAAACTTACGTCCAACTACCATCATAAACACGCACTGGTTGATCCAACCCATCAATCTCTTTCAATGCATTTTCAATGACACAGGCAGTAACTCCAGTGCCACACATGACTATGATAGGCTTATCATTAGCAATGCCCTTGGATTTGACAATATCGGCAATCGTTTCAGTAGGAACAAATTGTCCATCCTGTACCAAATCACTAAACGGTAAAGAAATAGAGCCAGGAACATGACCAGAAGGAATTCCTGGACGAGGCTCAGGGTCTGTACCTGCGAAACGTCCACCAGGACGAGCATCTAAGATGTAATAGTCATTAATGGTCTTGTCATTGCTGACAATACTCTCAAGCTCTTCATAGGAAATCACATTGTTGGAGTTAAAAGCTGGTGAGGTGTAATTGGTTGGCGGTCGAGTAGATGGCACAAGCAACGGACTCGTATCGACGGGTCCATTCAACTTCTTGTATACTGGAAAGCTATTCAAAAGAATTGAATTCGAATGATTAAATGCCCGTAACATCCACAATGCACGAGGAGCAGAGAAGTTTCCTACTTTATCGTAAACCACTAAAATATCGTCTCGTGCCACGCCAAGGTCGGCTGAATTGGTTGGTTAGTATTCTGTAGGGAAAAAGGCCATCAGCAAATTGCGTCTTACATAACGAACGGTCAAAAGTCCGCTTATCAGGCATCATATGAGGATAGGGAGACTTTTCATCTTTAACTTTGTCGATATCTAAAAAAATAGATCCGGGTATACGCTCCTGCTTGAATTCCTCAAACCCGTCTTTACCAGCATTGGGTAGATACCAAGTAGCATCCACTGGAACAATATTTCTAGCTAACGTTCCAGAAGAAGAGAAGAGAGTCTTAAATGCCTGAGCAGAGACATATCTCTGAGACTTGATGAGTGATTGCAATGCCTGGAACACCATTTTGTGTATGAGTAGACAGAGTCTGTTGGCTCCGTTGAATATGGAATCAACAAAGATGGACATATATCAACGGATTGTTCATTTCACGTGACCGTTCGTATTTACGAACTGGCATCTGGGGACTGGGTCACTTTTAGTTTAGAGAATTGATTCCATCTCATGTCCAGGTAGTTTGCATATGCTGTGAATTAAAAAGTACATATCTAGAAAGTAAGAATTAAAAAAAAAAAGATTCGGAATAAAAAAGAAAAAGGGTGGAGGTTAATTTTCGCCGCGAACTTCTGTCGATGCCTCTGAGAGCACGGGGAGATGACTATCAAGATTTTCAAGCGTCACAGCATGCGTCACAGCATTGCTAGTCGAGGGTAGAGAAGGTAGAGAAGGTGGAGCAGGTACTAGAGAATCGGATGCGTTTGCGTTTGGGTTCGCGGTCGCGTTCACGCTCCCATTCCCATTCCCATCCCCATGCCCGCCACCACTAAAACCAGCGTGAGAAACCCGTTTCTTGGTCGAAACGGCCGACTTGATAAATGAAAAAAACCGATCTCCATACTCCAATGCTGGAACAGCCGAAATGGTCATATGAGCATTTGACAGCCCTTTGAAAAATGTCTCGACCCGTTTGGTAAACGAATATGGAGTCAGACAATCAATGATTCCAAGGTAATAAATATCACTAAGCGGTTCATCGCTTTCGTCTGTTGCTCGAAAGCCTCCCGAATCAGCATAAAAAGTGAACCCATTACGTCTAGATATGTTAGAATATATAGAACTTCCCACAAATGAACTCAACTTCTAGTAACCCCTTTTACTTACTCATATTGGTTGAGAACCAAATCCAATTCGGCCAATGCGGTTGGTCCTGCTGATACAAGGGCTTTACGTAATTCAGCTACCCGAGATTTGGAAATAATCGCTGAGCCAGGCTCAAACACCTGTAGCGTACTATCTCTAATATTCTCAGTATTGCCTTTTGTCAAATCATGGATTCCAATTAACAGAGAATAATCCATGATATTCAGACGCTTCAAGAGCGCCACATCGATTTCCAATTGTGCTAGAAACTGCTTTTTCTTCGTTGGGCCAAGCATAATGGATTCTCCATCTTCGATCCAGTTTAAATCCTTGTAAACAACTGTCTTTTTCCTGCCACTAGCCGTTGTGGGTTGCTGTGGATGCTCTACTAATCTTCTTCCTTGAGTGGATCCCTTGAGATCAAAAGTACGATGAATATCACGATGAGGAGGAAACAGATTGTTCATGACAATAAAATGGATTTTCCTACCAAATGGTAATTTGACGCGGTGAAGCCCGTAAAATTGAGAAATCAGTGTGTTGGGATTGTTCTTAACATGGTTATAATAGTCCTTGAGGATTTTCCGCAGCATCTTGTGTTCCGAGTGATGAATGGTTTTGATGATAAACCGATAATCTCTAGAAAAATAGAAAAACGAGCCCGATTTACCGGGCGACCCCAACTCAGATACAATGTATTTGGACGTCAACGACATGAGATAATCTGCCGGGTCGAGTTTGAACAACTGTCGTAAATGACGGAAAACCCACGGCGAGTAATCTTTAAACTTGAAATCGTATTTTGCAGACGGGGTCAATTCGTTTCCAGATACATCGAAAGCCAGTTTGTTTTTAGCAACAAAATCCTCATCGACCAACTCTCGATCCACTTTACCATTACAACGAGATACAGACACTCGGATGCCTGTCAACATATTATAAGCAGTAACATAATTGACATGGCCTTCTGATACTTTTGTGCCCATCAAGACTCTTTCGTCTTCAAGAAATTCTTTACGGCGTCGTCTAAGCTCTCGCTGGGTGATGATTTCATCCCTCAACCTTTCGATTTCCAGGGCAGTAGCTGATCTATCGAGTTCATG
This sequence comes from Sugiyamaella japonica, assembly GCA_030583365.1. Taxonomy (NCBI): domain Eukaryota; kingdom Fungi; phylum Ascomycota; class Dipodascomycetes; order Dipodascales; family Trichomonascaceae; genus Sugiyamaella; species Sugiyamaella japonica. Next base: position 3,609 of record JAJMIG010000121.1, read on the forward strand.
GCCTGCTGAAGGAGTACTAGCAGCACCACCATCACCAACAGGTAAAGGAGGTCCAGCTGCAGTACTTCGTCTACGAGAAAAAGAAAACGAGTTACGATGTGAATAGAGTGACATTCTTCTTGTAGACGGGACTTCCTGAGAAGATGCCGCTGATCTTTGAGACGATAGCGAGTTGCGGTTGTTGTTGGCCAGAGACCCTGAAGTCGGAATTACTTGTTGGCTTGTGGATCGAAAAGGAAGATGTGGAACTGCCGAGGCGGCAGGTTGTGAAGAAGAAGAAGAAGAGGGAGGAGGCGCCATCGGATTCGTGACGGTGGCTGTCTTAGCGCGAACTAAGCTGGGTAGAGATGACGACGAAGATGCAGATGGATTGGACGAACGTAATAATGCAAATTGATGAGGAGATGTAGAGGCTGGGCCTACCAGAGGTGAAGATATGCTATTGGTATGATGACTTCCGGTACTATTACGAGATAGAAACCGTTGGTCATCAAACGAAAACGTCGAACCAACAGAAGATCTAAAATTGGGTGATGGAGGCGCCGAATCCAAAGAACCACGAACATGAGGTGGAATGTGATCGAGAACAGGTAACGAGCCTCTGAAATTGGCACTTGGTCTAGTTAGTGGAGGAGATGAGCCCAAACCAGTGGGACTATTACTATGAGGTAAAACATTTGCAGTTGCAATCGATGCAATTGTATGAGGAGGAGGAGGAGGGGGAGGAGGTGTATGTTGTTGTGGGATATCGCCAGTGGATTTTGAGGATGCAGATGGTGTCAACGAAGATGAGAATGCAGATGGAGACGTTGCTTTCTGATAGGATTCTATAGTAATAGTCGACGATAATGCAGCCGTGGTACCATTACGATCCTCTGGAGAATACGACTGGGAAGGAGACGAGCTTTTTGTGGAGATTCTCAGGCCTGTATAACTGGACAACTGGTCTCCTGTGTTTTTTCCATCCGTTACGGTTAATAGGCTATCTGTTGCCAACGATGAGCTTGTATCGTTGTTATTTGGAGCATCATAGAACGTATCTTGGCCAACTTTTAGACCATCTTTTAGAGAATCCTTTGGCTCATTTCCATTCTTGTCCATATTCCCATTCACCAAGCTCGTCTTACTAGTACTACTGATACTACTCATCTGTCGATTCCATGAAACATGATTGACAGTAACATTTGTTGACAACCCTTTATCGTAATCGCCAGACGAATCAACAGTCGTTGCCAATGAAGACATTGATCTTGCCGAGAGCGAGTTATGGCTATGGAACGGATCGTCGATATCTTCACTCGACCCACCTCCACCACCACCACCAGTAGCAGCAGCCAAAGGACCAGATACTTTGTCGGCACTGCTGCCACTGCTACTGCTACGGCTACTACTACTACGGCTACTGCTACTACTGCTCGCACCGTCGCCGTCTCTTCTCTTGTCGTCGTTGTTACTACTATTATGCCTCTGATAAGTGAATGGCAGTTGTAGCTGAGGAACTGAGTGTGTTGAAGCTGCCAGCATCGGGCCCGCTAAATCAGATATGAGTTCGATGATTCGCTTTTGGTAGATGACTAGATATCATCAGCTGTAATGAATGACAAGGCTATGGCACAAACAAACGAGTCGCACCGTATGGTCTGTGAGATGTTTCGTGAACCGTCTATTCGTTGTCTCTTTAGCTACTGTTTCTACTATGCTGGCCGAATAATATGATGAGTTCGTATGAATCCAACCCTTTTGGCGTTGGTGGTTTATTTCTCCTTGTAAGGCGTTCCGGTGGATGGGCGCGTACCCTCACCCACCTGGTGGGTTGGTTTGGCCTTGCATATTCTATGTATATCGATAAGCTATATAGTGGGGCTTTCGGGAGAAGTGGCAGGATAGACGTGATGGAGATTTAGAGTCACGAATGGAGTAACGATTAGACGATTGGATGATTGGACGACTGGACGATTGGATGATTAGACGATTGGACAATTGGACGATTAGACGATTGGACTATCAGACTGAACGGTCGGATTCGACTGAACGGTCGTTACCTGATCTGTTGCCATATCCTCCATATGCAGCTCGCTTTACGTCTGTTAAATCATGCCATAATTACCCGCCACGCTAGACTTCTGACAGATGCAGACTTGCAGACTAACTGAATCAGTATCGCGGGGTTCAAAAACAATCAATATAATTAATAGATACAATTAATAGTGCCTGATAGTAACTTGATCTGTGGACAAGAGACCGCGGATAAGAATGGTCTGATCGTCGCCCGGGAACAGATCGACTCCGTTATCTTCCAGGAAAAGATCTTTATCTTTAACGGTGATCTCGACTCCTTTGACAGGCTTGTTGGTAGAAAGACGCACGAGGCCATCTTCCACAACCACCTTAACTTGACGGTCAGGGAATGAAAGATACTTGAGTGGTTGTGGCCAGTCGCCTCCACGAGCAATGACCTTGGTCTCGTCTTCAGCATCCACAAAACGTGAATACACAACATGATGAGTGGTGGAATTGACAGGCAGCTTTTCAACCAGCTCAGTAGTCTGATTGGGCTTAAGAGTCACGCGCTTAGGGGGCAGCTTCTCAACAAGTTTACCAGATTCAATGTCGAAAATCTCCACATGAAGAATCACTTTCTTCTCATGAATAGTGTTGTTAACTCCCCAGATATCCTCAAAATGCTCGCGCTTGAAATAATCAAACGTTGGTACTTCTTCAGCAGCCTTTTTATCGTCCTCGGAAAGATAATTCACATTTCGATACATTCCAATCCACACTGGACTTGATTCTCGCTTTACTGCATAGTATGAAAGCTTGGGACGACGATAGAAATCAACAATAGCCCAACTAGTAACAGGCCAACAGTCATTAACCTGCCAAACAAGCGCACCGGCCGTGTATTCACGACCAGGCCCCTTCCATTGACGTCGCCAACATCGATACGCATAAGCAAGACATTCCGATTGCATCAGCTGAGTAGAATAGATCCAAGAATCAATATCCATGCCATTAACCTTGAGATTCTCCATAACATACAAAGCCAATCGTCGTTCGAATCCATCCGACTTGTTGTGAAGATCCATAGTACGACTCTGGGGATACTTTTCCTGATCCTTTGTGACAAACTGATCCACCGTCTTACGATCCGGTAGTGCCTCCATGCCAAACTCAGATACAAATCGTCCTCCAAGCTTATACCAGTCCTGGTATTTCTCCTGATTACCATGCCACACATTCCATTGATGAATATCGCCTACTGTAGGATCACTAGAGTTTTTACCACCCCATGGGGATCCGGGATGATAAGGCACTGAAGGCGATCTCTCTGATACAAGTGCAGGGAACATCTTTTCATAAATATGTCTTGCTGGGAAGGCTGTCTTCAGGTAATCAGAAGTAGTATCCGAAGGATCATAACCAATTTCTGGGTATGATTCGGCAACTTGATAATCTTCGTTATTACCAGCATAAAGAACAATACTGCAGTAATTACGAAGACGTTTCAATTGATCGGTGGCCTCTTTGGACACCGAATCAAGAAACTCGGGATATCCTGGATATTGACCACAAGCAAACATGAAATCTTGCCAAACCATAACACCTAGTCTATCACATTCCTGATAAAAGATATCTTCTTCATAGATACCACCGCCCCAGATACGAACCATATTTTGATGTCCATCCACCATTAACTTGATCCATTTCTTGTAGTCATCATCGGTCAAAGAAGTAGTAAAAGAATGAGCCGGAATCCAGCATCCTCCAGAACAATAAGTAGGGATATTGTTGACCTGGAAAAAAAACGTCGATCCTTCCGCGTCTACCAAAGGACGCTGAATGAGCTCTACTTTGCGGAAACCAACGTCTTTTTCAATCGATTGAATAACCTCCTTGTTGGAAACAACCACTACAGTGAAATGATACAGGTTCTGTTCACCATAGTTTGCTGGATACCACAATTTAGGGTTCTCGAGCTTGAATGACGTGCTGGTAATGCCATTCTTGTCAACAGAAACATTGACAATCTTGGCAAACACCTCTTCACCAGTAGGTGATTTGACATTGATTTGAAATTCAACTGGTAACGCGCCTGCTTCACCCTTTGAACCTTCAATCTCTCCTTCAATAGAAACAGAAACCTCTTTCAAATCTTCCGATACCTTTGCATTAACAAACAAGTCGCTAACAAGATAGTCGTAGGTCTCGATCTTGACTGGTCGGTAAGGCCCACTGGTCATTAGTAAAGGACCCCAATCCCAACCATAATGATACTGTGACTTTCTCAGCTGAACACGGCTAGTCTCACCATTAAATAGCTTCATTTTACCATGGATCTTCTCCAGTTCGCGGGATCTAGTCAAGGCATTGGCAAAGAAAATACGCACCACATTAGTACCTTCTTTAATATCCTTTGTAATATCTACTCTACCGATATGAAACATATTCTCCGAATGAAGAATCTCCTTTTCATTCAAATAAACAGTCACCACTGTATCAAGACCTTCATAAACAAAATCAGTCTTTTTACCTGATTCCAACTGTTCGGGAGCTACTTCAAACTCGGTTTGATACTCCCATTCTTCAGCAGCAACCCACTGAACAGCCTTTTCATTCTCATCAATAAACGGATCAGGGATTTCTCCATTGTCCAACAGATCAACGTGGATCTGGGTGACGGCCTTTCCATGCTTTGAAGGAGTCCATTTTTCTGTTCCTGCTTTACGATATGACCACTTGTTCAAGGTCGTAGAACGAATTGGCTTAACAGGTGACGAAGTCATTTTGATATCACAAAGTTAAGATGTAGAAGAGCAAGAAAACACCATTTGTAAACAGCAGACACTGGGGCATGGCCCTTTAAATATCCACATGAGTTTTTCCACGCGAGTTTTTCCACATGTGCTTTTTTCCAGATGACCCCACCTGATGTGGCCTGCCCCCACTATAACCCCACTGCCTGCATGCATACATATAGACACGGATTTTTAGGCGGCAAATTCCCTAATCTCCACTCGAACACGTTACTAGTGGAGAGAGGGGAGGAGGGGAGGACGATCTGACATTGATAACGATGCTCTTTTTTTTATTTTTTGTTTTTAATCCTGGAGCTCTCGGCTCACGCGATTCCGAATCTCCTCGTGGAACGCCGTCACTAACGCCATCAATCCACTTTTTTCTGCCCCAGGTTTTGCTAGGTCGACCTGGTTGTCGTCTGGTTGTGGCAACGACAACCATAATAGCCGTTGGAAAATCAGCTGGGCACGGCTATCCGTCATTCCCCGGCGATCCAAGCATTATGCGGGGAGGAGTCCAAACGGCTCCAGAAACTAGTCGAGGAAATCAATGGTCTTTCTCCATATTCACGAAGATGCGTTTAATAATGAGATTGATATGCATGGGTGAATTTGGCTATATATAAGGGTGGAATAATTAACCATTACCAGTTATCGTATAATGTAGAACAGCAAGAGATTGTCGGCCGTGTGTTATTGACTGTCCCACCTACCATGATCGATCTCAAATGCATTTGAGTATACGAGGATGAAGCAAGAATGTCCTGCTGGTAGCATTGGCCAAATGTGGAGTTAGCTCATCACGGCAAAGTACTAGTTGATCTAGGAGCCGGGTTCCGTTATACGGCAGGAATAAGACCCGTCTTACCGGAGAGGATGAAGGCTCATCCAGATTATCTATAAATCACACAGATTTCCTAACAAGTAACAGAAATACAAATACATAGATGATACGTAACAAACAAGGTCAGCATGTGGCATCAGAAGGTGAAACCATCAGTTCGTGCAGTTCCACCTTTTCTTAATCATCATCCCTCAGAGCCGGATTGAATCAATCTGTTCATTTCATCTCTACCGAGACAACCCATTCTCTTTATTATCCTCATCTCCCCAATGCCATGAAGGCTTGAGTCCCTTTTTAGAGTCTCCATAACCCCCTCCCCCGCCGCCGATTACTCTGGTATATGCCGTGTGACTATCATCGTCTCCGCCAAATAGATTGACATAGCCGGATTTAGAGCGAGCGCTTTGTCTCGAGTTTGCGTGTGATCCACTGGATTCTGTCTGTATGCCAAGGATCTGATTTATATTTCTTGTGGGTGGTTTAGCTGATGGGGACGGGGGCTCCAGGGCCTTTGTGGGCACGGGGATATTGTCAATAAGTGGGGCATTATCAAACAGATTGACAGGGGTAGGTGCTGATCGCATGGGACTGACATGACGAGATTGGGTAGATATACTTCTGGGCGTGCGGTCGGCCAAAGGAGTTTCTTCTTGTTTGTTTGCATTGCTGTCAATTGACTGCTGAACGCGGTTGGCCACCTTGATCTGATGCTCTCCTCTGCAAATGGGCCAAGCGTTGCCCCGGCTTCCTATAACGCTGAGCTGCTTAAGAACGGTCGCCTGGTCCCATATGTATTTGACGCCCGAAATCTGGCCTGCTTCGTTAAAGGACACAATGTGAATCAAAAGAACCGACACCTTTTCGTCAGCAACAAGGTTATTGCTCAGGCCAGGCACTAGGGCCCCGGCGCCCCGCACAAACTCCACCACGGTCTCGACCTCCAGTACCAGAGACACTGTCGTCTCATGCTGTGATACAACCGTTTCGGTTTTATTAACCTCGTACGCGTCTTTAGTTAGGTGGCTGACAATCTGTTCAGGACCGAAGAACTCTACGCCCGAGCTGACATAAGCCATAATGGCGTTCTCACTCAGGCAACTCAGCTTCGGGTTTCTACGAAACTCAGCATATCTGGACTGTAAAGACATTTTTCACCGAATTTTGTACAATGACAAGAAACAAACTGAATAGATCCAGATAAATATATAAAACGGTCCATCCCATAAGTACAAAACAGGCTCGAAATCAACACACGCGTTGCCGCGGCAACGCGTCTACCCTGGCTCGTGGGGTCCCTCGTCGTCGCCTCCGGCGGCTGGGCGCTGCCCAGACCCGTTTGCTCGAGCTTCGCTCGAGATCCCGGACACGCACTCTGCTCTCCGCGAAGCGGAGCTACGGGTCTGGGCAGCGCCCAGCCGCCGGAGGCGAAGCAGGGCGAGTACGGAGGCACAGAATTCAGTTAGTCGTCTAGATCATCGGCCCAATTGATGCCGCCGGAGAGGACCTTGGCAATGTCCTGCTGGGCTTTCGTGATCTCGGCGGCAGACACCACGGGTTTTGCTGGCGGAGCGGAGTGTGAGGAAGGAGCACGAGAGGGGCGGGCGTCACTGGGAGGAGGGGCTGCGGGAGGGGTCGCGGGCGCCATGTTCTGGTCCTGGCGGTCCCAATCGAGCGCAGGCGCTCCGAGCTTTTTCCGCCGGTTTATGTCTCGTTCCTGTGCGTGTTTGCTAACTGCCTGTGGTTCATGATGCTTCGCAGCGGTACGAGGACCGGCTCGCTGACTGTTAGACACTTTGTTTCGGACCTTGTTCGTCGCCTGCTGGACATGGCTGTCGGTCTCATCAGCCCATAGGGACTGCTTCAGAGACGCCTTGGTGAGCCGAGATCTCGCTTCCTTCTCGCTTGGGTCAATGTTCGAATCGAGATATTCTACCTTCGGAGTACTTTTACTTTTTGGGACTTTGCCGACAGGCAAATTGGGATTGGCTGCTGGCTTTCTTCGAGACAACTGGTCTGCCTCCGCCTCTCTTGCCACACTTCTGGCAATATTCGAATCTGGATGTTGTTCCTTCAGAATGACAGAGGGACTGGTTGAAGCTTTGCTGGCTATGGCCGGTTTTCGCTGAGACGCTTTCTTGGGCGGCGTCTGTATATGTAATCTGTCCATAATATCGGCCTGTTTTTCATCATCGTCATCCGACGAAGCCCACATCGATTGCAGTTTGGCCTCATTTCGCAGTTAGTTGGGGTTGTAGTACTGGACGATAGATAGATACAAGTACCGCCTCGGGAGCGCTGTTAGAGATATCATCGCCTGCCTCTAGTTGGATCTTACCATGGTAATATAATGTGAGAAATAAGATGTCGGTTAAATAATTGAATATGGGAATGTATTTGAAATGAAGGGTGGTGAAAGTGATACCTTTCTGATGCTCATGCAATAATGAAACAATACGGCTGAGCAGCGCAGTCATCAGACAGTCTGTAACAGAGTTGGTCAAGGGAATTTGCTATTAAAACTAGTAGATATTCTTTTGACAAGATACATAGGACACATGGATAGATCATCGATTGGGGGATTCATCTTATAAACGCAAGAACGCGACGCACGGCTTGACGACTTGGCTTCTTGTAACTGGTAACTCGAGGTCTGTCAGCTACGACCATATCTCGAGTATAGCAAGATTTCCCGTCCGATCAATCATATTTAAGCCTCGGAGAGCCTTATTCAGTAATGCCGTGGGAGACCAGGCGTGAACAGAAGGTGTTGTAGCTGGTTTTTTTTGTTTACGGTGGTGAGGAACATGTATGATTTTACCCCTGATATTCCCCAGTCGGGCAACACCCTTACCCTTGATCAGGGTCCATGTGCGGGTCGAGGTGTTTCCAGTTGCGGTTCCGGTTGCGGTTCCAGTTTCGGTTCCAGTTTCGGGCTCCAATGAGCTAGCAGAGGAGTTGATCATGCTTTGAATGGTATGTGACAGCGCTATAAATAGTATTATATTACGTTTACAGCGTTAATAGTATTAGTCATTATGTTTACTGACGGCCCCAAACTCGCCCCCGCGAAACCCACTATCTATTTCCACAACTGTAACTCTATTCGAACTCCACGAGCTCTTTTATATCATTCCGTGTACTGACGAGCAATATGAGCATAAACCTGTCGAGTGCATCAAAGTTTCATGCACACTCGAGCTCCAGCTCGTTTATGGTCCAGAAATTAATATATAATTAGTATAATATATAAATATGCTAATAAAAAAACCAAAATGTCTCAAATGTCATTCAGGTGGGATGCAAGCTTTTGATTTTGATTTTGATTTTTTTTCTCACGAAACAAGAGCTACTGAAGTCGACTGTCGTTTCCACATCTCTTTTAATTGACGACGCTTTTCAAGCATTTCTTTCCAGCCTTCATCATCGTCATCATCGTCTTCGTCATCGTCAACATTGCTTGGACTCGTTGAGACTATGTTCATACTTGAAGGTCCGAGATTGGTACTGTTACGCGGCAAAGCCGGAGAGAATCGTCCTCCTTGCTGAGGAGGCACGGTTGGACGCAAATATGGGCTTTTGGCTAGTTCTAGAGATCGGTCAGACATGGCAACTGAGCGAATTGACGGTGGTCGAGGAGAAAATGGACCTCCTGCCGATTGACGAACAAGGTCAAAGCTGCTAACAGGCCTGCGTTGGGCACCACCACCCGCCTGAATCTGTTGGAGCATTTGCATTTGCATTTGCATCATTTGTTGCAGTTGCAGTTGGATTTCATTGCCATTATTTGCATTGGTATTAGGCATTGGAGGAGGAGGAGGGCTACCAGTGCCAGCTGCAAATTCATTGTAAATAGATGCAGCATATCCAGATGCCGAACCTATCAAAGTCTGGGCTCTCTGCGCAGATAGAAGGTTACCATACGAACGTCTCTTGAGCTTTGCTTCTTCCTCGCGAGCAATTTCGCCAATTAGACCACGAGTCATTTGAGTGGTTGAATTGCCAAAGATATCTGTAGTCATGACTGGCTTGACAAGCAGCTCACCTTCAGGAGGCATGGCCACCGGCCCAGCCATAGCCACTCCATTAATAATAGAATGCCCACTAGGAATCATCCCAGAGTATCCAGAGTTTAACGACATGGCATCGCTGTGGCGAACACCACCACCACTCTGATACAGCACACTGGGGACTGGGACATTTGACGACAAGAGATTTGGCTGAGACTGAGCGTGTTTCAAACTTTTTTGAGGTCCAGATGGGAATCCGTGTGCTTTGAGAATGCCCAACGGCACGTCGTCATACTCATCGTCGTCATCGTCTTCATCGTCAACTTCACCCATATAAGCAGCCATGGCAGACATATTACTAGTGCTTCCAGAACGAGAGTGGGTCTGGAAAGCCGACAAAGCGGCGCTCGAATGGGACGAGGTGATTTTAGTCATTTTCTGACGATAGACTGACAAATGAGCATCCTGTTTGAGTCGCATTCGAAGACTCTCTTTTTTGTTATCCGGGTCGTCATCCAAGTGTTTGAGGCGAGGCTGATCCGGGTCCAAGGAATCTTTATCGTCATCGTCGTCATCATCATTGAGCTTTTGAGAACCATCTGCAAGGTCTGATAAGCCAACAATAGACTTCCGGTAGTTGTCAAATTGCGATTTTGTCATGACCTTGCCAGAATGATTGGGCACATAGGATTTGCTATTACGAGAAGGAGAAGTTGAAGCAAACGGGAGAAGGGTTTCTTGCTCGAAATCAGAGTCGGAAGCATCTTCAGATTCCACATGTCGTCCGTAGGACGAACGAGGAGGGGCATTTTCAGCAATAGGAGACCGAAGAGGAGATCGGGTGTCTCTTTCACGGGGAGCTTGGTGGCTGGTGTTATCGCTAAAGACGAGCTTTTTCGAAAATGTCATTGACGATTTGGGACGAAGTTTGTCTTTAGGCGGAGAAGCAGAAACGTAGCGAGTAAGACGAGGTAATGAATCTGGAGATGCCGTTGCAGTAAAGGCATTGGAAGAAGGAGTTTCGTAATGCTCAGTGTCTGTATAATTGCCCTGGGAAGGGCTTTGGTTGAGAGGTGCATATGTATTGAACATTTTTCTGTTCATTTTAGGAATAAGAGGTTCAGGTTTTGCAGGAGTTGGCAGATCATGGAGGGGAACGTCGGTGACGAGTCCAAGACCGGAAACGCGGTTGGTATCGCCACTTTTATGAGATGCTAGATACTTTTTAGTGATGTCTGATTCCTCATCAGTCGGTAAAGCAGAAGTTGCAGTGGTAGACACGGACGAGGTAGACCCTGAACCGGAGCCATCGGTTCCAGTATAGGATTGAAACTGAGGAGCTGTCTCTGACCTTTTAATGCCGTTTGACGGTTCAGTCGAGGCAAAGGTATTGTCTCCATTTAGTACTGGACTTGGCTGAATGCTATTTGGTGACGATGGGCCATTGATTGAATAACTGTCGTCATACATGGCTTCATCACTGTAGGAAATGTTGCCTGGATACGATACATGTTTCAAGGACTGCGAGGGCGAGACATCGGCAAAGTCAAAGCCCAAGGTCGAACTATCAAAAGGAATGTCGGGCAATGAAGGGACGGGAGGCGCAAGACTGGCCGTCGATTGGGGTAGATCTTTCTGGGCCGAGGTGGAAGCCTTTCTGCCCGATACGATTCTATTTCCGATATCCATCATTAATTTTTTTGGCCCATTAACTTTGGTGGTGGCGGTGGTGGTGGTGGTGGTGGTGGTGGAGGAAGCAATAGTAGGCAAAGTAAAAGTGGATTCTGACATTTCGAGTGGGAAAAATGAGAACAACGAGCGACGTGGAGTGGAAATCGTTTTATCGGACGAGAATGGACGAGTGGTAGTGGTAGTGGGAGTAGTAGCAGTAGTAGTAGCAGTAGTAGTAGCAGTAGTAGTAGCAGTAGTAGCCGGAGTCGTAGTAGCAGTAGCAGCCGTAGCCGAGTCTAAAAGTCTTGGCCTATCTGTAGATTCGTTGCTGCTGCGAAAAGGCTTTCTTCTTGAAAGACTGTTGTGTTTACTATTATTAGTAGTGGACTTTGAACGACACGGATCTGACAGAGCAGGAGCAATAGCAGTGGCAGTTGTGATGATTGACGCGGCAGTTGGAACACGAACAAGAGTCGCTGGACGAGTCGCTCGACAAATCACCGGACAAATCGATGGAGCGGTTGAACGAGATAAAGGAACCTCAAAACTATAAATAGAACTGCCGTCGCGAAAACTGCCGTCGCGACAAGTACCAAAGTCAAATTCCAAAGGGGCTTCTTCAACCGAGTCTGTGTTTGAAGTGTCGGACTGGTCACTACAAGATTGGCTCACACTCCTGTGGTGATGGTGATGTTGATAAAAGTGGTGGTGGTGGTTATTATTATTATTATTACTATTCGCAGTGGGAGAAAAACTGGTACCGGTTGCGGTAGCAGTAACCGCACACTGGCCGTGCGTGAGTGAATGTGAGTGCAAATTTGGGCGTGCGTGGGCCAAAGTGTTTGTTTTGTTTCCTGTACAAGATTTGCAGGCACCACCACCACGGGACCGGTTATTCTTATATATGATTGTACCATGCAGCAATACTTTAGCAGCATCGGCAGGAGCACTGGCAGGAGCACTGGCAGGAGCACCCCTAGCAACGCTTTCTGCCACCACGCCCTGTATCTGGGTATTACGCCTCATGTCCGAGAATCCGCAATTTAGAGGTGGGGAGCTCACGGGAAGTGGGGAGCTCACGGGAAGTGGGGAGCTCACGGGAAGAGGGGAGCTCACGGGAGGTGGGGAGCTCACGGGAGGTGGGGAGCTTACGAGAAAGGAGCTCATGGAAAGTGGGGTGCTCAATGTCGACGACTCGCAGTCGTAGGACGATAAAGACAGATGAGTGCTGCCCTCGTCCACCGTCTCGCCCGCCGCTGCCGTTGCCACTACTGTTACTAGTCGTGTTTTGTTCCCTCCCTCTAACTCGCGCTCGCGTTCACATTCTCGTAACCCAGGCGCTGAAGATCGTCCTTGATCGCCGCCCCTACTTCCACCCCTACCATGACCCCTATTATCACCCCTATTATCACCCCTCATTGTCAGTTGCTCTTTTTCACATCCATAAAAAAACACATCACTTGCTATTATATCCTCTGGAAGAGTAGATAAGATTTTCATTTCTGAGACTCATCTGTTACAACTGTTATTACACAAACTCTATATCCACACATGCGCTCTCCCACTACACGGTCTACCATGCGTCAAAGACATTACCAAAACCTACCGCCAGAACCCAAACCGAACCTGTCACGCAACAGAATCACAATCAGCACTCTAATCCCCGCCCGCCGGTACCGCTCTCCGCGTGCTCGATGTGCCCGTCTTCTCCTGCTTACCTCTTCTGACAATCTCTGTTGACGTATTTCCTGTTTCGGCTAGCTCACACGGCTAGCGGGGTGGTGCCTCTGGCGGCTGGGCGCTGCCCAGACCCGTGGCTCGCTTCGCTCGTTCGACGGCGTTGGAATGAGGTCGGTGTGATGGTGTAGCAGTTGCGAATCGTGGGTGGCCTATCGCGGACCGCTCGTCGCCCGACTGGCTCCATTGATTGTCTCACAGACGCTGCACAACAAAAATCTTTATGCACTATCCATGCCGGATCAATCAACTTGTTCCCTTTTCCAGCCGGTTGGATCCCACTCTCGCTGGCTGGTCTTTGTATTAATGATATAAAAAAGTATTATGCATTCTCAGGGACTTTCAGGGTCTACCAGTGCATGGGCAAGGGTGTTTTGCCATATATGAACCTCTCAGGGGTAGCCATATAGAGTGGTCCAAACATTCTACCGAGTCAGCGCTCACATTCAAGTTTCTCGAAAGACGGCTTTACTAGAACTACAATCGAGTTAATCAGGAGTGATGGCAATTTAATGAGTATTTCATCGACACATGTCACAGTTTGACACTTTTTGGAGCCGGCTCACATGCCCGTTGTAGTGAGCAGTTGGATAGTTATCATCCACACTAGACTATTGGCGATTTATTTCTATCTACAATCAAATAAATTAATAGCAAAGAAAAAAAAACCACAAATTCCAGAATTAATTATGCAATAAATGGATAAAGGGGCGCACAGCTAACAGATAAACAAAACGACAACATAAAGAAACATAGCAAAAACTTTTTTTTTCCTTCTTCCTCTTCTCCCCTAGACCGATATCTTTTACGACTCAATAGCTAATCCATAGACAATTGTACTACTTTCAATCTTCAGATTGTCCAGGGCTTTACCTTTGGTGCTATCACTATTATCAGCAGCATTAGCCTCAGGTAAAGGCGAAAGCTCTCCTAATGTGGTGTTACTAGCATCGTCATCAAACTCCTTTCTGTTATTCTCTTTGGCTTCATCTTCTTCCTCATCATTTGAGTCTTCACCCTGTTCATCCTCGTCTTCGTCCTCGTCTTCACCCTGTGCTTCGTCACCATAGTTATTACTGTTATTGTGATGATCATTGACAAAGAAATATTCTCTCCCATTGGAATATATCTGATGATGCAACTGGTGCTGCTGGTATCTAGCTTGGTCTACTGCCGCCGCCATGGCTGCAGCATACATGTACTGCTCATGCTGAGCTTGCGATAAATACTGTGCAAGGGCTTGACTACCAGATGAAGACGTTAGAATCGATGGAGATGACACATTGCGATTATTACCATCACTCGCACCACTATCATCGGCGTTATCTTTATAATAAGAGCTGCCCATATTATTAGTATTATTATTATCACCTCCTTGTCCTCCATTGGCTGATGATGCATTCTGATTCATAATCCGTGGACTATTACCACACCGGTCTTTGCCATAGTTAATCTTGAACTGTTTATATTCCTCCTTCTCCTTGATGCCCTCAATGGCTTTGATTGCATTTGTGATATCGGTGAAATTGACAAACGCACACGATTTTTCTGGCAAAAAGTTGATCTGCTCAATCTCGCCAAACTCGGAGAAATCCCGTCGTAGTTTTGATTCGGGCCAGTTATCATCGATATTACCAATGTACACGTTTCGACTGGCACCAGCAGTAACTGCTAATGAAATGGCACTCATCAAAGGACCCGAATGTTTACCCCATCCAACTTTTAGTCTGCGATTGTGAATAGACAACCCTTGAAGGTTGGCCATGGCGAAAAACTGGGCCGCAGCCGTTGGATCGATAAAAGTCACAAAACAGATGTGTCTCTCTGGGATATATCGAATATTATGCAGCAAGCCACCTCGAACTACATTGCAAATTTCTTCAACAGTTGTTTCGGGATGCACATTGCCTAAATAAATAGTCCGATTGCCAATATTGTTAGTGCCTCCGGCGGTAGTAGCTACAGCCACAGCCGCCGCAGATTGATGAGCCAGAGCCGATGAAAGCAGTTCTCGGTCTACATTCGCAAGAATATGCTCAAACCCAGAAGCAATACCAAGATACTGAGCGGCATTCTGTTGTTGTGTTTTGGAGATATAAGCACATCTGTCTTTACCATAATAAACCTTTCGATTGATCCATTCCAATTGTAGAGGTAGTTGAACAACAACCTTTGTAGCAGTTGCTATACTGAGAAAATGGACAAATCCAATATTCTTTTCTCTGACAAGCTTAATGGTATCAATAGGACCGAATTTTGAAACGTCGTTATAAATCTCTTCCTCGGTAATATTATCAGGTAGATTGCCCAGGTAGACATTTCTTGAAGCTCCGTCGTGGGCCACAGCCAGCGAAACAGCTGAAGGTACTGGTGAGGACCTGCCCCAGCCGATCTTGATATCCTGGCCATTAATCGACAACTTTTTGAGAACCGCGTCGGCATGGAAATGAGCAGCCGACGAGTGGTCTAAAAAGGATACAAATGCACATGTTTTTTCTGGAATAAGTTTGAGGCTTTCTACCACGCCCGAACGTACGTGGTTGAGAATCTGTTCAGCAGTCGTTTCTGCAGATACGTTACCTAGATATACGGTTCGAGAATGATTTTCCAGTTCAATCTGAGACGAGTAGTATTGATGCTGGAGATAGTTAACGGCCGCTGCGGTAGCTGCCACCGAAGTCGAAGAGGAAGACATGGAATTGACGTTACTACCAGCAGCAGCGGCAGCAGCGGCGGCAGCGGCAATAGCAGCAGCAGCTGGAGACACAGACGATGGCTGGGGGAAAGAGCCAAACTGGCCAATGGCAGGAGTTCCTGGCTGGAAAGGGGATCCAAACAGGAGCTGTGAAGGCAGCATTGGTGTGAAAGGAAGATCATACTGGCCCATTGGCGAGTAAGGAAGAGCATTTGATCTGGTGGTGGTCGACGTAGACGAAGAACTGGAGCTCGAGGCTGAAGTGGAAGCAGAAGCAGACGCGGAAACCGATGCAGAGGACGCCAATACTGAGCTTGAAGCAGCACCAGTTATAGAAGGAGTGGTGGCCGTGGAGTCGGAATTCAAATCCGATTCATTATTGTAAGAAGACATCATTTCAAAAAGTGTAAAAGAGTGTCAAGAGATAGAAGTAATGATCAAAACGACGGTATGTGTACGGTAACGAGAGAAGAACCACACAAAACGCTTTCCTCACACCTGTTGTAACGAACGAATGACGAATATTAATTAACGAATGAAAGAAACAAACGAGTGTGGATCCAAGATCTACACAAGTCGGTGGATCTTGTCTATTGGCAGCCTAGAAGTTGTCGAATGAAACAAGTACCAAATAAAGAAAGTAAACCAGTCAACTAGAAAACTAGAACCAAAACCAAAAGATGCAAAAAACAAAACGTTCA
Source organism: Sugiyamaella japonica (assembly GCA_030583365.1). Lineage (NCBI taxonomy): Eukaryota > Fungi > Ascomycota > Dipodascomycetes > Dipodascales > Trichomonascaceae > Sugiyamaella > Sugiyamaella japonica. The sequence goes on from JAJMIG010000121.1 coordinate 20,060, forward strand.
GACAGGATTGTATGAACAAAAAGAATGGCACAAAACGTGAATGAAACGTGTGAATGGCCCTAGTAACTAGTAACAATCAATAATAAACAATCTATGCTGTAAAGTTAGTGACGACACAGCCCCTTTTGAGTAGCACAAACAACCAGCACGCGAAATCACAAACACAAGATAAAAAGGAAGGAGTAACTGGTAGAAAATGGGCTGCAAATTGTATATAGGACCAGGCCAACCTTTTTAATACTCAAAGTGCCTAATTCAACCATCAAACCCTACTTACAATTTATTTACGTGTTGGAACAACCAAAAACAAATATGCAAACTCCAAAGTTATTAAATCAAAAAATAGTTTCACTCCAAAAGACGTGAACTTTAAAATGGCGAGGTCGGGTTAATTAAGACAACCAAATCAGCTACACTTAATGAAAGTGGTTGAGCGGCCGACGAGGGTGGCAGTGTGGTGGTCGAGTGGTGGTAGTGTATGGGTAGCGATAGTGGTAATCGTAGCGATAGTGGTGGTGGTGGTGGTGGTGATGATGATGATGATGGTTGTGGTGGTGGTGTCTGTATTGTAAACAGTAAATAGAAGAGCGTGAGCGTGAGGTGAGCGTAGGCTTAGAAGTGGGCTGGTAGTGCAGCTGCTTTAAGGGGCTGCCATTTAAAGGAGCGTGTGTGATACAGGGGGTGGGGGGTAGTAGGGTGCCCAATATGCATATAATAACACTTGGGCCTACTAGTTTGAAACAGGGGAAATAATTAGAATCAGCGACTGCGGGCAGTCCGCAAGGAGAAGAGTTGGCAGGTAAGCGGGAAAGCGGGCCCAACAGGCAGGTGCAAGGCAAGGCAGTGGACGTCGCAGGCGGTGGCCGTCGATGTTCAGTGGCCGCCGATGTTCAGTGGCCGCCGATGTTCAGTGGCCGCCGATGTTTCTATTAATGGGTGATCGGTGTGCCTAAGCAAGTCGGCTGTGGAAAAGGGGCCTGAGCAACGCTGGCAGTAGACCAGTGTCACGATTACTGAGATTGGAATTTTAGAAGATAGTATTTAATATTTAATATCTATTATCGATAGCAGAAGTCGGACTGTGTTGCGACTCCAGACTGGATCTACCTGTGGCTATGACGGGAACGAGAACTCAGGGGTTTCCAGGGCAAACCAGATGCACGCACGTGCAGTCCGCCAAACAGTCCCAGTAACTCTTGCAACTGCCCAGTAGAGCGACCGAGGGCCGGATACCGGCACAACCTGCTTGACTGCCCGCCTACCTGCCCGCCTGCCTGCCTGCCTGACGGACTGACTGCCTGACGGACTGCTTGCTTGGCCTGACAACAATCGAGCTACATTCCATTAGCCAGGCGCGCCTGCTCGCGTCGGCCGAACCGCGTTCGCCCAAGAAAAGTCCCACTGGCCACAAGTGCATTTGTAGTAGTAGTAGTCCCCCCTGCCTGTGCCTGTAGCAACTGGCTGTGAGGCGCGCTCTTTTGTAGCAGGCAGGTGCTTGCACGACGCAGAGCTGTAGCCTCCACTACCATATTACCCCTGAGTTTTTGGTCGAATTCGAGTACCTGCCACTCTGTCCATGAGTTTTAATCCGAGGTGAGGGCTTGATTCGCTGCTAGGCCCCAGGCCTTGTAGGCTATACTGAGCGATTGAGTAGATAGAAGGTAGCAAATAGCACGTACACAGCCCCCTCGCCGGGCAGCTCCCGGGCAGTGAAGGTCAACCTGGGGGTCCGAAGCACAAAGCCCGAGCGAAGCGAGCAACGGGTCTGGGCAGAGCCCAGCCGCCGGAGGCCGAACCGGTTCGTAGCGAGCAAGGAGAATGCAAATGCGAATATATTTAGATGCTACGAGGATGGAAGGAGGGTGGAGGGATCGGTTTTACTCGACGGCGATGACAGAGGGACAATGAGACGAGCGGTGGTCGAACCCGTAGCTGTTGGCGCTTCGAGGGGAGCTGCTGCCTTCAGAGTCGTATTGGCTCCAGGTGGACTCGATGGCGCTTGACACACAGCGACTGTCGAGAATGCGAGAGCGGGGCCGGCGGCGGTTCTCGGCTCCGCGCTTGAGCTGGCTGCCTCCGCTTGCTGAGCGAGCGATGATACTAGTGGTGGTGGTATCATTGCCGACTGGGTGGGGGGTCGGGCTTGATTGCTTGACCAGGTTATGGAGCTCTCCGGTTCGCTGCTCCAGTTCATGAATCTCGCGATACATGTCGTGAAGAATAGCGTCACTTACTCGTCGCTCATGGCGCTGGCTGTTATCTCGGTACAGATTCGGGGCTGATGCTGAAATGACGGCCGAGTTGTCCTTGGCGGCGGTGGTGTTGACGTATGAGGAGAGACCCATGACAGTGGGAGACGACACCATTCTGAACTTTTTGTCTGGTGAGAGCCGGTGAGGTAGCTGTGGAAGAGGCCGTGGCACTGGCGTATCAGCACTAGGGGCACCTTTACCGGACAACCACAAGGCTTCAGTGCCTGGTTTCGACATGGATGTCAATGAGTCAGAGGAAGATCGAATAGGAGCAGCGACGAAGGACTGGCCAACAAGAGACCCGTATTTGGACGAGATTCGGTCTTTATCAAGAGGTGGTGGTGGTGGGGGTGGTAATGAGGGTGGCTCTTCGTCTCTAGTACTGATATCAGAAAAGAGTGAACCTGACGATGCGATGCTATGGCTGTCAGACATGAACTGTTCATGGTCGCTTCCAGTGCTGGAAGACAGCGAAGAAGTGGTGGTAGTAGTGGTTGTCGACTTGCCAGACAGAGAAGTACCACCCCCATAGGTGGATCGTCTCCATTGCTTTTCTTCTTCTACTTCCCAGGAATGGATTTCCTGACGAAGCACCACACGGACGGCAATGGCGCGACGCAGATAACAGGACCAGGTGTTTACAAACTCGAGCGCATCGTCGAGTTTAACCTGCTCATAGTTGGATCCTTTGGCTTGGTCGTCAGACAGCAGCAGCAACTCAGCAGGGTCATGCGAACCGTAGATATCGACCCGACGAAGAACCGGTAGTTTGGCATACTTTTGAGATGAATAGCGACGCTTGAGCCCTGTATTCGAGTTTGCTGGTGGTTGTCTTCTCTTGGACGAGCGGCGGGGTGCAACAATTTCGACCTGGACTTCGGGTGACTTTGGTGTCGGCTGCTGTTGAGCAGGATCCTCGGTCTGTACGCCCTCGGACACAGAGATGTTTCTGTTGTGATGATGAGGATGTGATCTGTGGAGATCGGGAGGCTGGTGTCCAAGCCGTTTTCTGTAATCATACTCAAACTCATCGAATTGAAGTAGATTAGGAGATGATCGAGCAAGATTAACCGGTCTAGGAGACAGGATAGGAGTATGGGGGTGGGGGGTGCGCTGTAGTCTGATGCTTGAAACTCGTCGCATCTGAGGATGAAGACGAAATAAATCGCTGGCCCTAATGCTGAACTTGACAGGCTTGGTACGGCCGGGCGAGGAAACGAGCTCGAAAGATAACTGGCGAGTCAATTGTTCTTTTGAGTAATGGTATTTAGCTTTTGACCGTCTTCTAAATAGATTTCGAAAATACGTTCGTACTGGCGAACGACGAATTCGTCGGGAGTTTCTGACAAGCCGAACTGGAGACGAAGTGACAGCATTACGCATAGCTACTACCGGTACAGTTGGCGGAGTTGGAAGTTGGCGGTCGGGTGGCGGTGGTGGAGGAGCACCTCCTGCGCTTTCTCTTCTACTGCCATTGCCTTGATTTCTAAAGATTTTTCTTAATGGAACTGAAGAAATGGATGTGCTGGATGCCGGAGCAGCCAGAGGAGCAACAAGAGGCGGTGATGTTCGTGGCCTACGAATAGTAGAGGTTCTTTTCAGATTAGTCTGGGTTCGTGAGCTAGGACTATTATTGTTAGACATGGCTTCTTCGCGTACCTCTGCCACCGAACCTAGCTCATAGTGGTGAGTGGAGTTGGTAAGCATGACAGGTCTTTTTTTCTGTGAAAACGCCGCCTTGGTCAAATCTTTGACATGTTCAACAAACGTCGGTGTTACAACTCCACTGGCAACCGATGGACTGGGAGCCACCAAGAACTCCCGTTCTTTCTCATGCTCGACAGTAATGGGCTTTATGTCCTTCTGTTTGGCCATTATGATGAATATAAAATTGGCACAAACCAATTTGCAGAGACATGTAAATCTCTAATATAACAGTATATACACGAATTGGATGGAGGGGTTCTGGCGATTTCATTTTATACGACCAGCTATTTTCAGAGGGGGCTGGCTGTTCCAGGATACTGGGATTTCCTGCTCGCCTGGTGAATAAACGCTATTCGACATCTCACGATGTACGGATCGGCGGCAGCCCAGAAAATTGACAGGGCGAGTGCATACAGTGGGACCTACCCGCCTCTTCAATTATCAAGCTGGTGATGGCGGTGGCGGTGTTGGACGCTATCGATTGTGGAAGGGCGACAACGACGACTACGGTAGAAAGAGCGAGCTCGAAGCGCGAGAAAAATATGGGAGTGACGCAGTTTATATAGCTTCGCAGACGCCAGGGTCCAAAAGTACCCCTTTAAAGCGCGATCAGCTGCAGGGATGTCACTATCATGCATATTTTACCAGTACACATGGCAAGTAGCGAGCAACTGGGAAAAAGCGAATTTGAAATATATTATTTAATTTCCAGCAAAGCCGCCCGCCCGTTTCGCATATGAACCAAATCTACATCCACAGGCCACAAGCCACAACCTACAAAATTGGGAATTATAATTAATTGTAATATTGAGTATATATGTGCATGGTAGATCTGCACCTCAGATCTACGTCGAGTCGCATCAACGGTGGCAGGCTGACAAGGTTGATAAATAGGTAGCATCAGCGGAGTATCGCAGTGCCTACGCCTGGTATGCAATTCAGGATGAAACGACGATAGTGTCTAAAGGTGGTGTGAGCGCTTACTAGAGTGATGGTACTGCTGGTGTCTATTTATATCTCTCGCCAGCGGCAGCAGGTTCAGGTTCTCCGCGAAGCGGAGCAAACGGGTCTGGGCAGCGCCCAGCCGCCGGAGGCAGACCCCTGTCTACAGCGAATTATCGATTAACATATATACACAATCAGAATTCAAGTAGAAATAAAAAAAATAAATATAGAGAGAATAGAAAAGCGGGAGAATATAGGGCTGCATGGTCATGAATAAGTTGGTCATACATTAGAGTCGGACATGACCACCGGGTTATCGACTAGAATAGTATTCAATTCGACATCGGAAGGAGTGGATGGAGCAGCAGCGATGTCAATGGTGGGTTGTTGTTCGTGTTTAGTCGGATCAGTCGGTATTGTAGACGGACTCGAGGTGGAGCCAATATTTGAGCCAATATTTGAGCCAATATTTGAGCCAACATTTGAGCCAACATTTGAGCCAACATTTTCAATGCTCAATGTTCCCTCCCCTTTACTAAGTCCGATTAGATCATCGAAAAACTGCTTTTTGATAAGGATCTGCAACACAATAGCCAGCGAGCCAATAAGAAGAACACTCCAAAAAGCATAGATTAGACTCTTTATACCTCCGTTAAATATACCATCCAAAGGTAGTTCCAAAATGCGTACAGTGCCGGCGACCGAGGTGCTTGCTATTCTTGTCTGATTCGGGTTCAGAGCCACACTGGTTATGGCAATGTCGTGTACTCTGTCGAGTTTTTTCAATAATCCAAGATTCCCCGTCGATACAATGGCCACGCTACAGTCAGAGGTTCCTAGGACGGTATATTTTGTGCCTGCATCCATGCAAGAAAGGGCCTTGATCTTGGATGACAGCATTTTGGCCGACAATTTGGCGCCTGTACAAGGATTGAACTTGAATAAAACAACTCCCTTTCGTAGATTGACATTGGCAGCCACTACAATCAACTTTTCATCGACAAACCGTAGTTTGGCGAACTTTGCACCTGACCGAGGCAAATCGACCACGATTGTTTCGTCTCCTGTTGCTGCTTCTATAACGTACAATTTGTGGTCGCTGATATATGCCAATTTTTCAGAGTCGGGGGAGAAATCCACGTCATTAATGGGACCTGCTCCCAGTGTCTTTTTGTAAATAGCACTAACAGCAACCGACTTGCCAGGCCTTAACTGTTTGGTGTTGAGAACATGCAAAGAACCTGGACTGGCACTTGAGCTAATGGCCAACAATTCGCCTGAATCAGATACTTTAGTACATTTCTGGTACTCGTTGACATCTGACCCAGCAAACACTTTGAAAGCCGTCTGTACAGCGTTTGACGATGGAGACGAAGCCGTCGACTTGTCTTTACCACTGCCGCCATGTTTATGACGGAGGACTCGCAAATGAAAATTATTGCCGTCTTTTATATCTTTTGTACTTTTGTTAATCCCGGCATAGATGCTTCCATTACCAGCCACGTCGAGACTTGTGGGATTGTCTTCGTCAGCGGCAAGAACAATTTCGCTACGAATAATCAACCCTTTTGATTCAGGTTTGGCCTTGATAATACTCTACATCATCAATCCGTTAGTTCTGCCACCGCACACCATCAGACCCACTTACAATCTTGTTCTTGACACCGTTGCGGCCCTCACCTCCTCCTCCTCCAATCACCAAACAGCTATTGTTTTCCCAGGCCGATGCAAACACTGGATATGACACGTCTATGATGTCGCCATCTACGCTTGCCAGATGATGAGTATCACGGGGCGACCCCGTGATGTCGTCTTCACCAGGTGATTTCCGGTCAATGGCTGTGGATTCTCCCGAACTCATTTAATTGTTTGTGTGATGGCAATACAAACAGTCAACGGAGCTCCTTTTAGTAGCGTAGCAGCAGTAGCAGTAGCAGTAGCAGTAGCAGTAGCAGTAGCAGTAGCAGTAGCAGTAGCAGTTGATCTCTAGTGGAGAGGTAAAGTGTGTACCAGTGCACGGCTGAGCAGATCAACCGGCGAACCCACGGCAAGAGGTCTGGGGTGGGGTGAGTCAACCAAAGTGGCTTCAACTGAATACTCAAGAACCGGTAGTTGGGTGGCTCCGTTGTCTGTACGAGCATTGAAGTTGAAAAAATGTCTACACTGTCTACAGTGTCTACACTGCATCTAACATTGAACTGCGTCCAACATTGCTTGTGCTTTGATCCGTTTCTGAAACATGAGAATCAGTCTGACTGGTAGTACAGCACATTTATTTGACCTTCATATCCTATTATATTTGTCATTTCACACTCTTATTCTGTTTTTTATTGTTATTGTTTTCGTTTTCGTAGGTCACCACCTCACTACCCCTGTAAGCTTATCTATCGTTATCTTTTAACGTGCCGTACACACTTTTTCTGCATATAATAATCCATATATGACTCGAAGCGACTAAGCGACTAACGACTGGCGACTAGCGACTAGCGACTAGCCACTGACTATCCAGTCTTATCATATAGACAATCTCGCATTATGACCGATATCACCGGTTCATACGAGTCGAAACGACTGCTATCTATCCAATCTCACGTGGTTCATGGATACGTTGGTAATAGAGCAGCTACGTTCCCTCTCCAGTTACGAGGGTGGGATGTAGACGCTCTGAACTCTGTACAACTGTCGAATCATACAGGATACGGTTCATTCCGAGGCACCAAGGCAACGCCCGCTGAGATCCGCGACGTCTATGAAGGATTGAAAGAAATCGGATTCGAGTACGATGCCATTCTTACTGGATACGTCCCCACTGCAGAGGCCGTGTCGACAGTGGGCGATATCGGTAAAGACATCTGCGAGCGGTTCCCGCAGTCTATCTGGGTACTTGATCCCGTGATGGGCGATGAGGGTAAACTGTATGTTTCCGAGGCAGTTATCCCAGTATACAAGAGGATCCTCAAGGAGGGCCATGTGACGATTGTGACGCCGAATGCGTTTGAAGCGGAAATCCTCACTGGTATCAAGATCACCTCGGTGGAAACCGCCAAGCAGGCAATCGAGATCCTTCATACCGAGTATAACGTGCCCAACGTGGTGCTGTCGTCCGTGTCTCTCCCAGACTCGGACGCCCTGTTGTACGCGTTTGGCTCCACCAAGAAAGCCGACGGGTCTGCGCGGGCCTTTTACTTTGGGTTCCCGGTCCTCAAGGGCTATTTCACAGGCACCGGCGACCTGTTTGCCGCCCTGACTCTGGACCGATTCCATAAGCACGCCGGCCACGGCGACGACGGCAAGCAGCGCGTGCCCGCCCCAGACTCGGTCTCCACCCACGAGCTCCCGCTCTTTCTCACCCTCAAAGACGTTCTCAGCATGATGCATGCCGTTCTCGACCGCACCCTCAGCTACTCCAAAGCTTTCGGAGGCACCCTGGTCGGAGTTCTCGGCGACGCCGAAAGCATGAAGTCGCTCGAGCTCCAGGTCGTCCACTGCACGGACATCATCCTGCCCGACGCTGCTCCTCTGTACAGGGATCTCCAGATCAATCTCATCCCATAGACTGTGTGTGTTATACGTGTGCCCGGGGTGCTGCCTCCGGCGGAGGTCCTCGGTGGATTCGCAGCAGGAGAAGAAATACGCGTCTTCAGACCAGTCCACCAAATGGAACCACAGGCCTTCATCTCTGCTGCGATTAGTCCGTACATCACCACGTACTGAAAGTGCACCTCGTGATTGTTGCCATTCTGCAGCCAATCCACTGTTACGCTCAGCAGGTAGCAGATGTGTCAATACTCTCCAAGAGCATGCTAATTCTAATTTGTTCGACGATTCATAATGGCGGTAGATTCGCACGGTGCCTTCACTTGGTCCAGTAAGAAGAGGAGCATCATCTTCATTAAGGAACCTTGCCTCTGTGATTCGACTGCCAGCTCGGTTACTGTTACAAAATCTATTAAGCTTGATGAAACCGTACAGTACTGATGAACTGGGGGACATGATTGCAGATTTGTGGTGGTCACTGGATAATGTTACCCCCGACGATGTCCCTGATTACATATTTGGCGTTACTCCACTTTGCGGAGTCCAGGGGGCCCCTTCTCGCGCTTCAGTTCTAGGTCTTCCGCCGGAGGCAGCACCCAGGGCTCACAGTGGGCCCCTGTCGCGATAGAGTCCTAGGTCCTCCGCGAAGCGGAGCTACGGGTCTGGGCAGAGCCCAGCCGCCGGAGGCAGCACCGCAGAGACATTGTAACATAAACATCGCATTATATGATAATTAGACCACGGGAGGTGGTAGTGGGGGTGCGGGCGGGCCCTGGATGGCCGACAGATATCTGCTGGTGCCGAGCTGTACAATGGACTTTGTCTGAGCGACGGCCCGCTGTTTGAGGAAGGAGAAGTCTGTTTTGTCGAGGTAGGTTATGGCTTCGCGGGAGAACCACACGAGCATGAAGATGAACACGGGCAGCCAGAAGAAGAAGAACATTTTGTCACTTCGGAGCGCGCGCTGCTTGTCTCTCCAGGCCTGGAGAACGCGGTCTTGTTCGTCTTCGGGAGTAGTGGTAGCGGCGGGGGGAGAGGTTGAAGTGGACGATGCAGAGGCGACCGTTGAAGTCACTCGCGGCTGCACCTGCTTGTCGCCATCAAAGGCCGCTTGCTGGTAACTCTCGGACGAGTGTGCGCCCTGAGGGAAGATCTCCTCGTATCTCGGAGGAGGCGAGTTGTCTTCATTGGCAGATGGCGCATGTGCAGCCATCAGACGGTCGGGAATGAAATAGTTCCAGAACGCAGCTACGGCCGCCAGCTGTTCGTCATCAGCGGCAGTGGTGATACGACGAAGAAAGCCGTTTCTGGCGTTATCTCGTAGGTCGGCCCAGTAGTGGGCAAGTCCTCTTTGAGGAGCCTGGGTATGATGAGAAGACGACGGCAAGATGGTGCTATTGTCAGCAATGCTAGACGATCTTCGTGACGATCTTAGTGAGGAAGAAACAACAGTATTGCCGTAGATAGACGGTCTCATGATATCGTCGTGCCACTCAATGTCATCTGTGTTTGACAACGAGTCCGACAACGAATTGTCCTCATCGGTAGAATCATCACTGTCAGAATCAATATACTCGTCAACCAGCACACTTGCCAAATGGTCACTAGCAAGATCCAACACGGTGCGACCGTCTGCAATTCGAATATTTGCATCTGCTCCTTCGTTTAACAGTAATCGCACCACATCTTCGTGATCATGTAGAACTGCAAAGTGTAGAGCGGTGAACTCGTTTTTATCTCCGTAATCAACAGTCACTCCTGCCTCTACCAACGCACAACATAGGCGAGTTAAACCTCGACTACTAGCCAGATGAAGCAATGTCTGTCCTTCACCATTACAGATATCCCAATTGGCGGAAAACGACGAGCAGTCGTCGATACGCTTTACGAAATCCAGACAGCTAACTAGACCCTGTTCCAGTTTGTCGCCAGACAGGGCCATTGAATTACCATTTCCATTAAACTGGTGGCGCAGTTCTTGAGGAATGTCTGCTCCAGTGCCTATGATTCTCTTTGCAATCTCGCGAGCGTCTTCTAATTTGCCATTCATTTTCAACCCAACTACTTGTAATGCCAGTTCAATCAGTTGACGATCGGTATCATCGTAATAGCGAAACAGCCTATTCTCTGCTCCATTCACCCACCCGTCGAACGTGACACTAACAGGACCCTCGGTCTGAGCAGGAGGTAAATGCGTCACCAAAGTGGTGCTATTCCAGCAGTGGGTGACAGAAGACTTGTTATCGCCAAACCTCACCACCAATCCATTCACAAACCCTGTACCAAGAATCGTCACTTCAATGCCACCACGGATTGAACCCTGGCCAGGAATCACCCGTTCAATCATTGGTATCTGGCCTTCCATGTCGTTTGGATTAAACGCCATCCAGCTCGAAGCAGCGGGGATCGTGGTTATCTGGCCGTCAAAAGACATGACATAGCTACTACTACTACTATCATCAGCGGACCCGGGAGTCACTGCCCGGCTACTGAAAGCCGAAGTAGAAGCAGTCATGGGCGTGTGAGCAGTAACAACGTTGACCACGTTATCTCGGTTATTACCATATAACGGACTATTAGCGTTGCCCATCGGGGTGAATGTAGACCGAGATATTTCAGGTATTGAATCAATAATGATTTCCTGTTGCTGTTCAGGATTGTTACTAATAGTAGTAGTAGTAGTAGTAGTAGTAGTAGTATTTTGCGGTAGGGACTTTTTGCGGTCATGGCCTGCTTTCATTGCCCCTCCTCTGTCATTCTCATCTTCTTCTTCATGTGATTTCCTTTTCTTTGATCGAGGCTTTTCCACCTCGACTACGCTACTATCAGAAGTAGTAGTCATGGAGATCATTGAATTGGCAGACACTCCTGCTTTATGATCATCAGTAATCATAACTGCTGAAGTTATAGCCCGACTAACAACATTACCAAGATGATCTTTGACTGCTAGATAAACTCTATTTAGTTTTGTGTTAGTACGCAGTAGGTTGTTTTCGTTGTCGTGTCTACTCACCTGAATCCAACCTTCTCATTATGATGACGACAGTAGCATGCTAATCTCATTGGCAATTCCACTTGTCGTGAGGCAACAAACTCGCCATTGACTTGGATTCTCCCTAGACTGGCGATATCAACCATCTCTTTACAGTTGAATACGATACCTCTCTTTTCGCTATTTTCACACCAGTGAGCCTGTTCAGCGGGCAAGCAAATCTTCTTCCGAGACGCTCGCTTGAATTCACGACGGATACATCCATTACACATATTGGCGTAGTGATGAGGATTACTGTGGCACACTACAATAGTTTCAAGATGAAGAGTATCAGGAGATGGCTGATATGGCTCCTTTAGCATCAGTTTCGGCTTGGAAATCATATCCTTTGCAATATGGAGTAAAGTCTGAGGAGGAGGAGGGTACAAGTTCATAATTAACTTGATCTGAGTCTCCACGCGAGATTTCGTTGGCAGCTCGGCTACATGCATGTTATATTGCAATGACAAAGTGTCGTTCCAGTCGGCGGGATTGAAATCTGCAAAGTAGCTTGGTGCTGACGGAGAGATGTTGGTAGTAGGAGTAAAGGAAGAAGCTTTCTTTTTCGATGAACAAGGCGATGTGGAAGGCGAAATGGCAGCGGCAGTGGTATGATTGGAGCAATCCAAGGTACTTTCATTTTCCGTGCCTTTCAAGGAAGGTAGAGGTAACGGTAGAGGCTCTGATTTCAGGAATCTCGTGATGGTGGCACTGGAGGCCGATCCAATGACGCCAGCATCTTTCTGGGAGAAATCTGAATTGAGAAACTGATTCTCACCCGGGCCATTATCTAGTTCCATGGACCCTGGAGCTATCCAGACCTTTTTATATTCATCATCGCCATGGTGTGACTGAGGCGAGTCTCCTGATGACGACGGCGACGTTCCTGATCCTTCTTGAGGACTTGTATATAGAGACGACACTTCGCTTGGATGGGTGAATCCTTCTTTGTCAAACAGTTCCATTCGAATGTGTTCTGATATATCAAACGTGGTGGCAGCGGGAGAATACTGTTCCAACTTGATATTGGCCTCTGCCAGAGTCTCATTATCTACAATCTGCTGGTGTATTAGAGATTTGTTGTAATATCGAGCCGAAGAGGACGTGGAGCCGCCGCTCAGACTATTTCGACTGCTGGTATTTGACGAGCTGGTCTGTTGTGAGACCTGGATCTGGTCTTTCTCAGGGGCCATTCGACTGCCGCCGGCTCTTCGTGAGTAGGAAAACGTTTTTGCAAACGATCGGACTCCTGAAAATCTTTTCGGCGACTCGGTAGGGTCTACGTGAACTTCAGTCATGTTTGGTACGCGAGCTGAGATGAATGAATCTGAATGGGCGACAGATGACTCGTCGCGGGAATGTCGCGATCAGTGGCTCCGTTTTGTTTCTGACGTTGTGCTCTGACCCTGTGCTCTGACCCTGTGCTCTGACTCTGCACTCTGACGTTGCACACTAACGTTGCACACTAACGTTGCACTCTAACGTTGCACTCTAACGTTATACTCTATCCGATAATCTGACGTTACACAATCCGTTACAAGCGTCGCTTGTACAAACTTTTACTGAGATCCTCAAATGGTCGACCGCCTTGGCAAATGTGTGTAATCAGGAAGTGGAGAAAGCAGGGTCTGCACAAGGTAGGGTTACTTGAGACGCAGACAGAGCTGCTGCCTGGGCAGGTTCTGCCGCAAGGGGTTCAGCCGGCTGGCTGGGAGTTCGAATTCGCATGCCTCTCTCCCGGCAGGCACGTTAACTGGGCTGGCTGCCTGTGCCTGCCGCTGCTGCACCGCTCGGGTATTTTTTTCCCAACAAATCGAGCCCTCCGCGAAGCGCAGCCACGGACCACGGACCACGGACCACGGACCACGCCTCCGGCGGCTGGGCGCTGCCCAGACCCGTGGCTCCGCTTCGCGGAGGGCTGGGTCTCTGGCGCTCCGGTGCTCCAGTCTCCACTGGGCGTAGGGGCCAGGGGCCAGCGTAGGGGCCAGGGGCCAGGGGCCGTCTCCAGTCATCGCCATCCTTCGACTCAACAGCACGCATACTGCAGGGCGCTCCCTAACCTGACAGGTTCACGGTGTTTACCTCTCGTGGATACGTAGAGTAGATTAAGGTACCTGTCGCAGTATTCCCCATATATATATATATCTATATACATGGAAAACAATCGACAACTCCCTTTTCATACATTTTAACTTCTAGCTATTGTCCTGTGTTCTTATATGTTTTATAAATAGCGTCCCCATAGCATATGTGAGTGATGTCTATAGACCTGTTGATGAATAACTACAAGTACGGTGCTCCACTGAGTACTCCCTGCATTGTTTTATTGGTATTATTTCATTTACTTACTATCTATCTTTCTATCTATCTATTCTTGAGTGACACCTAAAGATAACAGCTTCGAATACCCCACATCCCCTGCAGGGGGCATTATGAACCCAGCCACACTCTGATATCCTTACTTGACCGGCGACACTCCCATCTCAACCCTTAGAACTGGTAAAAACGAGTCGCCTGATTCCAAAAGGGTCGAAACAAGGACCTAAAAGACATGGTGAGTCCAGCTTGATCATTAATTTCATATCATAGTATTAAATCACTATAAGGGGGCCGTTAATTGCTCTCACC
>JAJMIG010000122.1:0-41918 GCA_030583365.1 Sugiyamaella japonica
CCTCCGCCGGGGCCCTGTCTATCGCTTGCTCAGCAAGCGCTTCCGGTCCGGACGGCGCCCGGCCGCCGGAGGCCCAGCCCTGTCTCAGTAGAACAATGACCGGTCGGTATGTGTCTTATTCTGTCTTACCCAGTGTTAGACGGGCAACGCTAGAACATCCTTTCTGCCGTATGGACCCGATTCCATCCGCTGGGCTGGGCTCCATCCTGGGAGGGTGCCCTAACCCCTTCTCGCTTGATGGAAGGGCCGATGACCGGCGTTGTGGCTTCGGGCTGTTTTCAGCCGTTAGGTCCGGTACAGGCGGTGCAGCATGGAATGGATTTCCCCTGGCCTCGTCGTTGCCGCGCGTAGCGCAGTGCAGCGCATTGCAGGGCAGCGCCGGAAGTTTTCGCAAGCGGTTTGCGTGTGCATACGGGGGGGCCAGCCAAACCAAACAGACAGTCAAACTTTGGTAACAAGAGATAAATCGGCCTTGGTAGAGAGACCTAGCAAACAGAATAAAGAGTGAGCGCGAGCAGTGGGCCAAGAAGCACACTCTCGAAATAAACACACACCGGCCCGGCTACATACCCCATACCTCCAACCCTACCCTACCAATTGACATTCTTTTTTTCTCGAAATCCATATATATATCTATATGGATATCTATATTAAACATTGGTACCGTTGAGTTTGTACAGCTACAGTTTACACAGACCGCCAACCCCCATCTACCGACGGGCGAATTTTTTTTTTTCAATCCACAAGCATTTTTTGATACGTATTGTTTTTTTGTTTTTGTTTTTATTTTCTTCATTTGTATTTTTATGAAATTGTCAGTCGGTACCATTGTATCATCATTTTCATCATCATCGACTCTCTCGACTCTACAGCAGAATATCTAGGGAACATTGAGTACCGTATCCGGCGAGAACGGCCATTGAGCAATCGAAGTTGAACCACAGTACAGCCCAGTTTCGTCTGAATATCAGTTTACTGCTTTGTGTATTATAGGGTTTGATTGATAGGTCACTGTATGGACGGCACCGATTTTTTTTCATTATTAGCATTATTAGCATTCACTCATTACTAGCATTACTGCCCACAATTTGGCATCACGCTCTGATAGGCTTTTTTTTCTATGTTCTAGCTTCAAACGACTATTGTTGCCCATATTGGTTCAATTGATTAAAGGTCACAAAATCTCTCATCATAAACACTTTATGTTATTTATATGTTATTGAAATTCGGATTCAATCAGTTCTTATAGCACATTCGACCGACGACCGCTGAAATGGCTTCAGTACAATCTTCTTCGTCATTGAATGTTTCTACTTCTGCCAATAGCATATCAATTGCGTCTTCTAGCGCGTCAGGGCCAGTAAAAGGACAAGATCGAGATGGAAAGCAGTTTAATGAATCGAATGTGAATCGAAGGCCGTCAGCAGAGACTGCAACAACATCAGCTGAAAATGCTACTGCTAATACCAACGCGACAGCTCCATCATTGTTAAATACAAAACCATCATTTGTTCCCATACGACCAGCATTTCGTCCATTGCTACCAAAGCCATGCAGTGCCAGTGCTCCGAGTGCTAGCTGGACTTCATCGGAAATCACCATCAGTTCACGTCATCGCATAGACTCTGCTCTACCAACAACCAGAAAGGGCCGAAAATCGTTATCCAAAGGTAAGTAAGAAAGGAAAGAAAAAAGGAGACAAAGCGGACAGGAATAGCAGAGAGACAAATGATATGGACAAGTTTATTAGATTACGAGCTACAGACAACCCAGACGACAACCTTCGACGACCCTGAACGACTCTCGACCCCAGCTACCAGCTACCCTCGACGTCTCTTCCGCTGGCGCGGATCGACAATTTCAAAAATTTCACTTGTTCCCGACCCGGTGAACTGCCCCCCCACCCCCGGCATCCCTCTTTTAAACAGCTTCCGACAGACTCTATTCTATTATCGAGAGCGAGCGCGGCCGGCAGCAGTTAAATGCCGGCTTCAGTTGTTCTCTCCGCATCCGATTCTATCCGTGCGCTGATCATCATCATCAGCTCTTTTCTTTTCGGGCTTCAGGCTCTTCCAGCAGTGTCAGCCGCACAGTTACCCCTGGCGACCGGTACCTCTGCTAGCTCCGGCTTTTCCGCTTTCCTGTTGTCCGTTCCATATCTGTCTTACTAACTTTGTTTCACTAGACAAAAAACCTAATGGCGCTGCTAAACGGCGGACCAAGAGCGCCACGGCCGACTCGTCCCCAGGCTCGGCCATGAGTGTTCAGCTGCCGTCGACCATTTCGCCGGCCAGTCTCATCACAAAGAGGAAGAAGAGCCCATCCACTGGATCTTCCGGTCTGGCTTCATTATTAGCATCATCTACAGGCGCGTCCGCAGGCTCCGCAAACAGCGTCGCCGGATCGGCGTCGTCCTCGCCCGGTCTGATCTCGGTCGATCGCGACGCCGCCGGGCCCTCGAGCTTATCTAGAGAACCATCTCCTTCATCGCTTACTGTCGGATCATTACATGACATCAACAGTAGCAATAGCAACAATGACAGCCGGTCTACTGGTACGACTGCGAAGCCTCTCGCTTCAATACTGGCCTCAGTAGCCCCTGTCGCCAGTGCTGCAGCCGCTTCCGCTATCAAGATGTCCAAGAAAGGAGCCAATGTCATGCTGTCTTCTGCGGTTGCCGCGTCCGACATCTGGACAACGCCGTCTGCCATCAATTCTGGCAGTGTAATTCCTTTATGGGAGAGCACCAGCTCGGATCATGAGGAGACGCAGTCCCTCGGTGGCGTCAGCGACACGGACGGCTCGCCCATGACCACGTCGCTGACGCTCATGGGCGACGACACTTCATCAGCCAGCGAGCAAAACAACGTCAGCCTCTACTCACCCGACCTTGTGCTGTCACTTGAAAGCTATCTGACCCCCGAGCCCGACGACAGCGAGATTCCCAGCTACGATCCGCTGGAATTCCTCGGGCCAACCATAAATATCTTTTGATGAGACAAACGAACACCACCACCAATATACACATGACCCAGAAAAGAAACCTCCCTTCTGCTGCCTGGCTCTGCCTCCGGCGGCTGGGCGCTGCCCAGACCCGTGGCTCGCTTCGCTCGAGCTCGGTCCACCGCCTCCACAACGCTCAATGCCCGAGCGAAGCGAGCCACGGGTCTGGGCAGCGCCCAGCCGCCGGAGGCAGAGCCTGGCGAGAAACAACAGTAAATTATATTCTACGGCTCTAGTTACTCGTGGTGTACATGCTCGGTCCGGGGCGTAAACCACTCCCATGGCGGGCTCAGGGGCCGTTTGCCGCCGTTGATTGATGGATAGATGTCCTCGAAGAAGAAGATCAGGTGGCCCACCACAATGCCCACTAACTGGCCCTTGAGGGTGCTCTGGTCGAATACTACCGACAGCAGAGCCAGCACCCAAGGAAAGTACGGTGCTGAGAAGCCAAAGAGGCCCAGAAACGACAAGTGCACGTCCGGATTCCGGCGAGCCCACAGGTAGATGATGGCGATGGATAGACATGGGCCCAGGAACATGAGGTCGGACTGGAACGTCGCGACAAGCAGCAGAGAGGCCATTGCCAGCAACAGCAACCAAACGTAATGTCCCGTTCTGTTTCGATAAAACGATTCTTCAAGCATCCGGGAGTATTTGGAAACGAAGAATATAGAAAAGATCAGATTCAGACTCAGCGGTCCGAAATAGATGAATGCAGTTGCCAGTCGCCAGTATTCGTTGTGTTCGAATACCATTCGATATATATATGGCAGCTTGAACAGCGACACCATGCCACATTGTTCTAGGATTGCTGTAATGACAATGGAGCTGGTCCATATTCTTGTCACTAATGGCACGTCAAGGAACCACTCGAGAGGTAATCGTTCCATGATGATGATGCTTTTTGGGAGGAAATAAATAAACAATCGCAAAGCTTTTTTCAGAGATTACGGGCGAACGACGATCGATCTTGAGAAGCGGCAAATATATACAGGATGAAGGAAGCTTGGGCGGAGCTGATGGATATATATTATGTTAGTAGGATGTGACGTATATATAACTCATCTGTAAGGCATGAAGTCGGTAACCGAGAATTACTTAATCGGGGTCGTTTGCCACAGGAGTGCAGAAAATAGGTTTCTGTGCTCAAGATATAGTTATAAAGAGGGCGAGGGGATTGGAGAGCCAATGAACAAGGTACAACCGTATAGAGATCATGACAGAGATTGTCAATAAGCAATGCCAGTCAGAAAGTCAGACGTTTATAATCTGACCTTTTCAGTGTTCTGGAGGGATCCATTTGATCTCTGGTCATATTAGGTTTTGATACCTGATTTAGACTCAGGGGGTAGAGAACTGGCATAGTTTATAGCCGTTCATATTGATCACTATTGAGAACGTCGTCCATCTCAGTAGCCAGATCGTTTACTCACTTGATTTAATATGGAACTGGAATCTTGGTCAGAGGAAAATGAAAAGGTAAGCATGCCGTGCTGCCGAGAATGCGAGATCAAACTAATACTGACCACTTAGATCATCTGTGGACCTTACTCGTACCTCAGTAAAGTACCAGGCAAAGATATCCGCCCCCGGTTAATAGCTGCCTTTAATACTGTACTCAATGTGCCAGAAGACAAGCTTGAAGTCATTTCCAAAGTAATAGAGATGCTGCATACTGCTTCTTTACTCATTGACGACGTAGAAGATAGCGCCAGTCTGCGGCGAGGATTTCCAGTTGCTCATTCGGTGTTTGGAACTGCTCAAACTATTAACTCTGCCAATTACGTTATGTTTGTAGCTCTTCAAGAGATTTTCAAACTGAAATCAGATAAGAGTGTGAAAATCTATGTCGGTAAGCATAGCACAGGCCGGACAGTGCTAGCATACCATTTCTAACAGCATCCATGACAGAGGAGATGAAGAATCTACACCGTGGCCAGGGCCTTGATCTGTACTGGCGTGAAACATATCAATGCCCCACTGAACAAGAATACACCCAGATGGTTATGAATAGTATGTCATAGAGTTTTTAGCCAATCCCGATATCTGGCTTTTCTAACTGTTTGCAGAAACTGGAGGACTATATCGCCTTGCAGTCCGATTGATGCAGTCAGTCAGTACAGTTGATATGTAAGTAGGCACGAAAGTTCTTTTCGCCTTGGCTAACCATCACATCAAGCGATCTTGTACCACTGGCCAATCTCCTTGGTGTTCTATACCAAGTTCAAGATGACTTTCTTAACCTTCAGTCGGAAAGTTATTCCAAAAATAAAGGCTTTTGTGAAGACATCACTGAGGGAAAGTTCTCGTTCCCTATTCTTCACAGCATCCGTGCTGATACATCAAACAAGGAAATTATTAGTACGTTATTTGTCTTTGCTGCCACAGTATTGTCTACTAATACTAACATTTATAGATATATTGAAACAGCGAACCATGGATGTTTCTCTGAAAGAATATGCCGTAGCGTACATGCGGGATACAACTAAGAGCTTCGAGTACTCGAGAACAGTGGTTTCCGAGTATGAGAGACTGAGCCGTGAAATGGTCCACAAGTTGGGTCAAACGCACAATGTGGAGGCCCTAGAAAAGATTATCTCCCAGCTAGTGATGATTTAACAGAGTGCAGTATTTATTATATCTATCGTTAAAAAAGTTGATTCCACTAATATATATATATATATATATATATAATTGATACGAGTTTTCACGTCCTGCAGCACTAGGTCTTCTTTTTCTTACTATCTTCCTCGTCAAACTCGATTTTCTTTGCCCTGAGATAGTCTCGAAGACAACTGGATC
Organism: Sugiyamaella japonica; assembly: GCA_030583365.1. Taxonomy (NCBI): domain Eukaryota; kingdom Fungi; phylum Ascomycota; class Dipodascomycetes; order Dipodascales; family Trichomonascaceae; genus Sugiyamaella; species Sugiyamaella japonica. The sequence continues at coordinate 5,806 of JAJMIG010000122.1, forward strand.
CATGCCAGTCAAAGGTCTTATCAGGCATACAATTACAAGTGAGGCCCTTCTTCTCCTGGTCGGCAGGACAGTGATAAAAGGGCGGGTGTCGGTAGCCAATATCATCAAAGAAATGAAGCTCCGACTTCTCCAGGAAAAGCGACGCGGCAATGGAATGTACTGGAGCATCCCCCCATCGTTCATAGAAGAACCCTCCAGATCTGTCAAGGAAATTGAAATACTTTTGATACGCTTCGCCTCTCCAGAAATCCATATCGGCAACCTCAAAGTTACTCCAGAAATGACACAGATTATATGTCTTGAGATCATCAAACGACACAAATTTCTCCAGGTTGTCTTTCTTCACAGTATCTGGATTCTCCTTGAGAAAATCCAAGGTAGTATTCCATAACGTCTTGATAGTGGACTCGAATTCGGTAATGGACAGGGTCCAGCCATATTTTTTATCGTTTTCACTCATATATCTGAAAACGTCATAATCAATATCGCAAAACAACGACGTTTCGGGTTCGACTCTCCAATAGTATCTGTAATCTTGCATGAGAGGATGTTGGAAGAAAAAGCCACTTTCGTATCTACACATGTGTCTATACTCTTCGTTTTCTCCATAAATGATTTTTTCCTCTTTCATTTTCTTCCTTGCTTGAGCAGCTTTTTCTTGATCAATCCATTCAGGATAACCCCAATGAGTTTCATTAATGAGTCCAAACTTTGCTTCTCCGGTGATGAGCCGACTGACTAATCGTTTGAATTCCGAACTGAACTCCTTGTTGTTCAAAAACACCCAATCATAATGATATCTTGAATTGAACCGATCCTGTACTGACCGAATACTAGGCAAGAGGTTTTCCAAATCTTCGTTTCGTGCCAAGGTAACAAAAGTGGCATTTTCTCGTCTATATTTGGATAATTTGTTGGCTAATTCGGCCGTGTATCCAGGCACAACCGAATCCCCTGATAATTCGTCATCATCAACGGCATCATTATTTGAAGGCGAAGACGGAGAAGAAACCACTGAAGTCGGGAATTTGGCAAAACTTTCCGGACTGGTTTTCCGTACAACCACCACAAACAAGAATGTGAACACAGCTGCCAGTAGAATAAACACCCGGGATGATCTCATGATGAAAAGAGCGTGAAGGTGTGATTTGAAAAAGTCGAGATCAAGATAACAACCGCCCGAGCCTACGTTGGAGGTCCCCTGAAAAAAAAGGTACAAATATAATACAGAGAAACTAAACCAAAAAACAAAAAACAAAAAAAAAACACGCCCTTCTCCAATAATTTAAGATACACTACACTTTAAGGTTATTCTGCTATTCAGTTTGTCTGAGATAGCCAAATTAAGCGGTCGTTTCCGTGCACGGTTGTAAGATTGGAATTAAGATGGTGGTGGTTTATGCTATTTGATAAGAAAGCGTGTATGTAGCAGCTTTTTAGACTACTTTTGTTTAAGCTCAGGCAACAACATGTTTTAGCAGACATAGAATAATAAGGACCATTAAAACGTAGTAGGCAGAAACTACCGTTGATCGATCTCAACCAAGGAAAAAAAGCAATCTCCAGATTAGCTTGTAATAACGGGAACCGGCAGCAAAAAAGTGCATGCATTGTCACCCACTATAACGCTATATAAAGTGGATATGAGAAGCAAGGAGTAAGAGAGACAGGCGTTGCAACAGACATGAAATGTGCGCCCGGTGCGTGCTCGAGAGCCAAAGATAGCAGCATAAGCGTGAGACAGCTGGGAGTACCGCCAGTGGGGGGTGATCCACCCTGCTGGGTACGAGTAGAGGCATGGCCAAGACAAGGCGTTGAGTGTTCGTCATAGGCAGAGTAGGAATAGAGACTGAGATAACAGGAGAGTTAGAGACTGCTTACGGAAATGACGCTGATGTCTGATTAGAAGATATAGAAATTATTATTAGTACTTGTACATACATATGTCCAGCGGGGACTTACCCTGGAGAAGATGAGCGTCATGTAAGGGGTGGTTATAAGCGAAAGCGTGTCGTGTTGCAATGTGTAAGCTGTACGTAGATAGATAGCGACGTGATTAACTGGGCTCGCGTTCGCGCTAGAATGCTGGTGGTATAGTCCACGAACGGTACCTCTACCATTTCTCTTACTACTACTACTCTGCCCGCACGGCTGATGGCTTCATAAACACCGGATTTTGATCTTCGACATCCACCTCTACACCTTTAATAGATGACAAGTCAATTCGACTCGATAATAATGGCTGATTTGCAATAAGTATATGTAAATCTATACAGACCCTCCCATTTTTTTTTTGGCCTGTTGCTTCCATGTCTGGTCAATCTCAATCTGCTCGATCGACATCATCAAGGTCGAACCCCGCTTCAAAAACCTTTCGGCGACGACGACAAAATAATAAAAATGCCTCCAAGACACCCACACCCTCTTCCTCTAAACCCAATTCCTCCGTTAGTAGCCCGGCTCGAAGCAGAAGACCCAGTTATACTGGCGGCTCACTTCTGCCTCCGTCTCCATTTCTAGATTCTCCGCTGACAGAATTCCTATCACCTTTTAAAAGGGCCTCTACTCAATGGGTCGCCCCATACATTGTAATATCATTTGCCGTAATTATTCGCTCGGCTGTGGGCCTGGGCCCGTACTCTGGCTTTGAGTCACTACCCATGCATGGAGACTTTGAAGCACAAAGGCATTGGATGGAATTAACTATCCACCTTCCAATTAAAGACTGGTATTTCTATGATCTACTGTGGTGGGGACTGGACTATCCGCCTTTGACGGCGTATCATTCATGGTTTCTGGGCAAAATCGGCTCTGCCATTAATCCGGCCTGGTTTGCTCTTGATTATTCTCGTGGCCTCGATGATTTCAATCTGAAATCTTACATGAGGGCCACGGTTATCTTCAGCGAGTTGGCCTTGTACATCCCAGCCGTAATATGGTTTGTGAGATGGAGTGGTACAAAGGGATCTCATAGACTAAGTCCAATAGACCAAACCATTGCTGCTGCTGCAATAATGTTCCAACCTGCTGTCATTCTAATTGACCATGGCCATTTCCAGTATAACACTGTTATGCTTGGATTGGCTCTATTATCAATTGTAAACCTGGTTAATGGACATCGATTGACTTCGGCATTCTTTTTTGTTCTCTCGTTGGGTTTTAAACAAATGGCCTTGTACTATGCACCGATTATTTTCGCCTATATGCTTGGCGATTGCATTTTCCCTAGAATCAATATTTTACGATTACTTGGGATTGGCTTAGTGGTATTCTTTACTTTTGGAGCACTTTTTGCGCCTTTACTTCTGTCCGGAGGACTCCCAGTTATTTTACAAAGTATTCATCGCATATTTCCCTTTGCAAGAGGTATTTGGGAAGACAAGGTCGCCAATTTTTGGTGTACGATGAACACTTTTGTCAAGCTAAAACGTCTTTTAGATGACTCACAATTACAACTTATTAGCTTGGTTGCTACTTTGGTTGCGATTCTGCCGCCAATGGTTGTAGTATTCCTAAAACCACGACCAGATCTTCTTGCTTGGGCATTTAGTGCTGGGGCGTGGGGATTCTTCCTCTTCTCGTTTCAAGTTCATGAAAAATCAGTTCTCCTACCATTAATGCCAGCAACCTTATTATTATCAAGTTCCGACCCTAATATTGTATCAATGGTCGTATGGATTAACAATATTGCTACCTTTTCTCTTTGGCCACTGCTCAGGCGTGAAGGGCTAGTCCTTCAGTACATAGTAATCGTTTTTCTATGGAACTGGCTTCTTGGCAATTTTAATCCCTTACGTTTCACGAAAATAATCCCCTCATCCTGGTTCATGAGACTTATCCAACTAGGCTCCTACCTATCTGTGATTAGTATACATGTTTGTGAATACACTGATCCAACTGCCCTTGGCCTTGTATCTCGCTACCCAGACTTGTACGTGCTTGGAAACATAAGCATCTCATTTGCATCTTTTAGTTTATTCTGGTTATGGACTCTATATAATCTCCTAACTTTATAACTGAAATACACCAATCATTTTTTCTGTTGCCCTAAAGCGAACCACAGCAGAATTGAAAAAAAAAATTATCTGCTGAAGATTATTAACAGGCATCTATTCAATCTCCTTCCAGCCATTTGTGCAATTAGAGAATCGAAAGCAAATCCCATACTACTTGGTATTCCGGAAGTGAGTTTGTAAGATGAAGAGATAGGAATTTGCAAGTCGAGGAAAACTTGCATTTATAGTCAATACTCAGCCGTATTTACCCGTCCACAATTCCTTAACAAGCCTGGATGAATCACAGCTAGCGGAGCTCAGTCAACTAATATCAAATATATATATAAAACTGTTATGTGGCAACTATAAGAGCCCATTTAAACTAAGTTGTATTCGTATTTCCATCATTTCCCTTACCGGTGCTCTTTTTATTGGTGTCATTACACGTTGGAATTGTTATATTCTTCAGATCCCGATCAGCAGTGAATAATCCCCACTGTGTTTCCCATTGCTGTTCAGGCGTGTTCCATTTCTCCTTCCACGGCTGATCAATAGCTTCAAACCAATACCATCCAACTTCTTGCTCACTAAGCTCATGTTGATTACAGATCCAACTGTCCAGAAACGACTGCAATTCAGATAGTCCAGCCACTGAGCCTTGAATTTTACCTCCACCACTTGGCCATCCAACTTCTGATATGACACTGGTTGCATTTTCTGGCTGGATGTTGGGCATAATTTGTTGCAATAAAAAGTCATAGGTCCACCGAGCAGAAATACTAACATGAACACCACCGAAAAAGGGATGAATGTTAGCAGCCATAATATCCACATGTTTAGCAAGCTCTGGAGTCCATTTCGACCCGATCTCAGACGTTCCCACTGGAATATGGCTGGCATTAATGGACTTTAAATAGTCTTTAACATGGTTGATATAGTCGACCAGCTCGTCAGTGGTCAAGTCCCCTCGAAATAGCACCTCGTTTCCAATTAATATTGAATTGAAATAATGCAGTGGATATTTGGTTAAAAGGTTTTCCATTTCGGTAATCTGTCGAATAGATGATTCATGGGATTTATCAATCCACACTCCTAGTGACAATGACATGTTGGTTGTTCCTAGATCCTGAAACGCATTTAGAATGAGTGAAGCTTGATTACAGTCTGTTCCATAGATTCGTATTCTATTGGTAAGCTGAGAAATGAGAGCAATATCAAGAGTCACATCTTTTTGCGTCACTCCACATTCTGGATATTGGGCATTTCTTGGTGTATAGTTTATACCATAGAATACCCGATGTAAGTCTTCTCTGTCAAGAAGAGGTTTTACCTGCGGATCAGTTATAGTTATTCTCTTTCGAGCTGCACCATGCATGTTACCGCCATTGTTCTTTAAGATTGATTGATTTCTATTCCCTTGGTAACTGCCATTTGATATTAGTATTCACTTTTTCTAAACCTCTGAAATGACCTTTCTTCTGTATACTTACATTATGAAGAAGATTAAAAGCACTATAAAAACTGGACATGTAACCAGCACCCCAGTTCTTAGGATACCTATTATTTTAGCCCATCCCTGCTTGCCTGGCTCGACATTTGTGGAAACAAAACTAGCCGATCTTTTGTCTGAATCTTCCTTTTCGAGTTCGACTTCCCCACCTGGTTCGTTGGATTCTTCGTTTGGTAGTTCAGTTCCTTCATCTGAGTTTGCTCCTGATCTTCGGTCTTTTTCAGTTATATCGTCCGCCATAGATTTCGAAGCATTACCAGGACTAAGGATACTATTATCTCGTTGATGGTCCCTGTTTTCTTCTATCCAGGATGAATCTGTCATCGTGTGCGTCTCTGTTTGTGAAGTTGTGGTTGCTGCCCTTTCTCCAGCTGACTGTTTCGGTAGGCTCTCTTTTGAGTGGCTGTCGCCTACTATTTCCTTTGCCACTATAGGCCTTCTGCTAGTACTGATATCACTTGAAGTCATGGCTAGAGATATTCGGCTCTGGTTTGAGAAATTTGTAAGCGGAATGGACTGTTGGCTTGTATGATCCGGTAAGTCTTTCATGCCTTGGTCTACTGTCATCTTTGGTATCGATACAGTCCTCCCCTGCGGTTTACTACTAGTAGTTGCAAATTTTGCTGGAGGGCTTCCTGCTGAACTCTGATCATCTAAGAAAAGAACGGGTTAGTAACAGTAGCTTATCACTCCCTTTAGTAACTATAGAGAGACACCTACCCTTTCGCTTTGAGTCTTCTATGTTTTTATCTAATAGGGACCTCAGCTCCTCGGGACGTATACCTGCATATTTATCATGAATAGGAGTTGAGGCGTCACCAATATTATTTGCTTCATCTGCTGTGCTATCAATATACTGGGCTTCGGAGCCTTGGGCAGTGTCAAAAGTATCGAAAGAAAGGGAAGCATGGCTTTCCGACAAGACATTTAGCTCGGCAAGACTGTCTCCATCAATCGACTGTTCTTTGGCACTTGCGCTTGTACCTGACAAATTACGTTTGGAACCAATTTCCATCACCATTTAACAAAACAAATGGTCACTGTTCAAACACCCCGATTGCCTAAAAACCTTTAACTGATTTAGAAAGTAACAGTGATATATAATTGTCCAGCAAAGTCCATTATTTGTAATTATGGATAGGCTTAAAACAACTGTTTATTATGGGAAGACAATCTAATGCAATCGCTTGTTATAACCGCATTTGATTATGGAAACGAAACATCATAGGGAAAGACGAGAAACGAGTGGATGCACAAAACAAAAGAAAAAAATACGCTATTTTTACTAAATCTGCTTTTATATCAACCATGAACCAGACTCACTTTCAGAGAGTGCTCGGTAAGAAAAAAGTAAACAACAATAGAGTGTAGAAAATCACAAGTGCGAGGGAAAATATCTAGTGTGCAAAACGGTCACAGTGCGGAATCGTAATATTCTTCAACTGTCTGTCTGCTGTGAACAGACCCCATTGAGAGTCCCATTGCGCATCCGCACTATTCCATTTGGTCCTCCAAGGCTGATCAAATGCCTCATACCAGTACCAACCGACATCTGTATCTTGATTGGTACAAATCCAGTTATCCAGAAAGATTTGTAATTGTTCTTCTCCTGATATCGCCCCTTCTAAGGCTCCTCCACCACTAGGCCAACCAACTTCTGATATGATGTATGATACTTTTGCTGGTGTTATTCTGCCTGCCACTTGTCGAAGTAAGAAATCATATGTCCATTTAGTAGAGTTTCTCACATCCACGCCTCCGAAAAAGGGGTGTATATTTGCTGCAAGAATATCAACATGCTTGGCCAGATCATAGGACCAGATGGAGCCAATTTCAGATGATCCGACCCGAATGTCTTTAATTTCATGCTCCTTGAGAAACGTCTTTACATACTCAATGAACGAAGTCAATTTGTCGATGGTAATATCTTCACGGAAGAGGACATCGTTTCCAACTATTATTGAGTTGAAATAGTGTTGGGGATAAACCTTCACGAGATCACAAACAGTCTTTATTTGTCGTAACGACGATGTGAATGAAGCATCAATCCAGACCCCTACAGAAACAGTCATATCCAACTTCAGATCCCTAATAGCATTAAAGATATATGCCACTTGGTTGCAATCGGATGAATAGACTTTGACACGTTTCGTCAGCTGTGACATGAGGGCCATATCCAGGGTGACATCTCGCTGGCTAACGTTGCATTCAGGGTATCTAGTTGATTAGGTTAGTTGTTATTTCCTCTGATAAAATCATTTGAAGGTCTTGCTTACAATGCATTTCTAGGAGAATAATTCAGACCATAAAATGCTTGGTGAAGATTGGGATTATTTAGCAATTCTTTTACTTCATTATCGTTCCTAGTAATCTTTTCATAGTCGATATTCTCCAGATAAGTCGACAGAGCTATTTCTGCATCATCGTTTTTTCTTGACGGTTAGTTCAACTGCAGGAACAATTGCCAGACAACTTACATTGGAGTACTCAGACCAACAATGAAATAGATTGAAAAAACAGTAATCAGGAACAGGATACTGCAAATAATAATCAGTTGCACTCGCTGAGACTTTTTTTCTTCAAGTTTAGTGATTTTTGGCGACTCAAAACTAGCATTCTCGGCAGGCTTCTCTTCTTGTGACGCAAAATCCTGATTTGCCTGGCAACTACTGCTTCTAGTATCTGCTGGTGCATCACTGTCGTTATAACTGGAAGTATTTTGTCGCGAATTTAAACTCGTAAAATCCTGGTGGTCTTGAGTCAGACCTGAGGCTCCATTCGCGACTACCGTTGCGGCTGTGATTGTGTCTGTCCCTAAAGAGCCAGCGTACCCAGTTCCAGTTCCAGCAATGGATATGGCAGACGACTGTTTCATTGATCCTCTTGTGGCAGGTTCGGTCATTGAGGTTTTCAATTCGGGATGGGTTACCACCGTGCTAACTCCTAAATTTGTTCTTGGACCTTTCACGATTCTTAGCGGCTCAGTATTCGATAGAGATAAGAACCGTGGCCTCACTGATATCTGACTATCTTCGGATACCATGTCTCGTCGTTCAGAGTACGTGTGACTGAGGCGAGGAACTATAGGGCGTGCCGGCCCAGCAGACCGCATGGCTACAGGTAGAGCCACTTCACCATTGAGAATCTCCTCTAATTCCGCCATACTTGTATACTTGTTGTGAATAGGGGTTGGTGGATCTGCTGCTTCGGATTGTTCTTTTAGTTTGCTTGTTGTGTCCTTGTCCCATTCATCCTTATCGCTGTCCATTGCGTTACTTATAGCCGAATCAAAACGGTCAGAAATTGGCTCGGAACTTTTGCCTCCAATTGTTGCGAGACTAACTGTGCTGTCCTGATTCTTATGATGGATCTCCAGTTTTTTTGATTCATTTTTTGATGACCGAGAAGCAAGCATTGTTTAAAGGACAGCTCTCATTCGTAGGAGACACATTATATTTTAAACTACATCAAGACCTACATCACATATAATTAGCCTGCTATTTAATGATTATGAGGGAGCTTTGAATTATTAGTTATGGGAACGATCGATCCGGCCACGACACATCTTACTGTTATGCAGCCCGCTTAGATAACATTGGGCCATCATTATAATAATTAGGATAATCAAATGACAAATTATAGCCATCATTAGCTACTTCACCATCCTGATCGGGTGCGGCTAATTCAACATATGTCTTCGTGAGATTCTTCGTGAGCTCACGAACTGTTCATCCTTTACGCACTGCTATGATAGGCATACCTCGAAGGCTACAAAGAGGCCTGCCATTATGTTCTGCCACCTTACAGTCTCGTGGTTTCAGATCCTCACATGCAGCGAGTTTTGAATTGATATCAGTAGTAGGGCCAGCTCATGATGCATTCCAGCACTTGCACACTGTTTCGTCGCTGGAATGGCACACATTCATCCCTTTAGCTACAATCATATTACGTACTACTTTCACACTACCAATAAGTGTAATGAATAGAGTTCGAAGTCGCAAGCAAATGGAATTACAGCCTCTGCTCTCAGCGATGGGACCCATACTGAAGGCTCGATTAGCAGCATCGCCAGCTGCCAAGAAAGGTCTGCTCACCGGAGAACAGATTGAAGTGCTGAGTGCAAAAGAAAAACGAAAACATCGAGTAAGATTATTCAAGAAATTCAAGTGTCAGAGTTGGAAATCTCTTGTTCTGTTACCAACTGTACAGATCCCATTATGGGTCACAATGTCGCTGGTGATTCGATCCATGTGTGGGTGGTCTGCAATTGAAGGCATCCCTGTTGAATCAGGATTTACTACTGATTCTTTCCTTTGGTGCCAAGACTTGGTAGCTTCAGATCCATATTTTGCGCTTCCGTTGGCCATAGGCGCTGTCAGTATGGCAAATGTCGAGTGGAATGTATTAAGTACTCTGAGTCCTGCTGCTCAGCGAGAGAAAGAACTTCGGGAGATAATGAAGGCCAATAGAAGTCATAGCAATGCAGTCTCTGTCATGTCGGGCCTGAATAGTATATCAGGCCCTAATATAGGCGGCATTATATCTAATATGGCCCGTGGAGGAACAGTCATTTTTATGACCATAGCACTTCAGGCTCCAGCTGCTCTTTGTATATATTGGCTGTCTTCAAACACATATTCTTTGGCACAAAACATTCTTCTGGATACATTTTTGCCAATGACAAACACAAAAAAGCCATCAACTGTTTCTCCCGACACTATGAAACTGAATGAAGAGGGCTGATGTTCGACCATTTAACGACCTAATGATAAACACTTGTATATACTTTTCAACATATAAAACATATGCATATAAATAATAGCTGCATCTGAGGCAAGCTTTCATTGCTAAAAATACAAATAGAAACAAAATAATGGTTTCAATCCTGCACACTGCCGTCTCTTGGACGGTATACAACGCCCTTGCCATGTAAATCTTGCACGATATCATCAGGAAGTTTACCATTCACCTTGACAGCATATAATCCGGTCTGAAACCCATCTACTCGAAGCCATTTAGCGACCTACAGGTTAGCTGCTCCTTCTATATCATATTATATAATACAGCTATGCTCTCTTTCAACATACCCAAGACGCTCCAGTATCACAAACTGCTACCTGACCCTCGAAAGCTAAATTCACCCGTTAGTTCAGAGAATCCTTTGATACTATCACAACTACCCCCCGTACTTACAAGGACTGGTACAGTCTTGTACCAAGGTGTCATCGGACTTGAATGCCAGAATCGATTCACAATTAGGACAGCCATTATTTACAAAGTCCTAGAGTATTCTGCGTTAGGAATATGTGTAACGTGAAATACTTGCACAATGTCAAGCATACCCGAAATGGCTGAATGATGCCACAGATCATACAAGCACGATCCGTCCTTGAAGACATGTTTATTTACGTTAAGTTGACTTATCATCAACATTGGAAGCTGGTAAATGAGATTAAAACCGTTGCTGGAGAAGTCAGCCGTGCCATATTATAGGAACAATCATAAAAAATATAGTAATTGATTACGAAGATGAAAAAAAAAAAAACATCACCATCTCAATCTCAATCATTAATTCATTCCTATATAACCTTTTATAATTTATAGATATATATCAAACAAATGGCCTTCCTCCATATTCGCTTCGGGATAGTCTGTTTGAGGTCAAACTTTCGAATCTGCTTTTCCAACCTTCAAGCTCCTTCTCCAGCCTTAGAGCTGTTTCTTTAGCATGTCGTGCTTCTCTTTCAGCTCGCCTTGCCGCCAGTCGTTGAGTGGATTCTTCAGTCTGTAATAATTCTAGACTCTCTTTCAATTTCTTCATTTTTTCCTCGTTTACGGCGTTCTCATCCTGCAGCCTGTGCACTATAGAGTCCTTCTGACTGATTTGATTATACAGATCACGAACCGATCTATCATTTGATCTGGTTGATCGAAGGTCTTCGGCATACCTACGTGCCTGTTCTTGTAACTGGCTTTCCAGTTCGTTTACCTTTTGTCGTAAGAATCTCGACTCGTCTCCTGACTGTGATCCTAATGAACGAGTTTCGAGCTCCAGAAGTTGAAGGTGAAGCTGTTTCTTCTCCTTGTCATATACGGCGATTTCCTGCTGCAAAGTCTCATTCAGTTTCCGCTCTCTTTCGATTGCCACACGGTCTTCCTCTAACTGCGCCTTTGAATTGCGCAATTTCTCCAAAATAATCGAAGAAGCCTCTGTCTGCTTTTTCAACGCTGTACGAAGTTCGGATATTTCTGATTCAGTGTTTTTGTCAGCACCCAGTTCTGTACCTCTTGCTCTACCCTGTCCCAGGTTAGATAATGCAAGATCTTCAAACTCCTGTGAAATTTCAGTCAATCTTGTTTCGAGATTTCTCTTGTCCTTCTGCAGCTGATCTCTATCGGCCGTAATATCATTCATAGTTGCACGTAGTGTCCGCACTTGGGAAAGTAACGAGCCAATTCTCTTTTGTGAGTCTTGATAGGCCAAAGTGCTGTCTTCGTTGGATTTGGATAAATCGGAGATCTGTGACTCCAGGGTCGCCTTTTCGGTCTGCCATGTATTCTTACTCCTCAATTCATCAATATGTCTTTCAAGTTGGCGTCTTGTGTTATGTAGCTCAGCCTGGGCTTGTTTATGATTTTCGAGCTCTTCTGACAACGATCGGATCTCTTCACTATATCTCTTCCTCATTGCCTCGACTGAGGACTGGGACACACTAATCTCAGATGACCATCTATTGTTGAAATCTTCAATCTCTTTTGTAAGTCTCTGTTGGACCTCCTTGGAGTGGTTCAAATCGATGTTGTTGTCTTCCAGTTGACCCTCCAAGCTGTGAACTTTGGCTTGAAGCTCTATGACATTCTTTTCTGCGTGTTTACGCTGCTCATTAGCCGCAGCAAGCGATTGTTCGGCATCCTTCCATTGAGTTTTCGCAAATTGCTCCGCTCGAGACGCTTTCATAACAATAGTCTCTGCTGTCTCGATTTTACTACAGTATTCTTCGGAGCGATTTCTATACAAGCGGATGCTTTTTTCAAGATCCTGGTTGCGAGATATTTCAGCCTCTAGTCGAAGAGAAATCTCGTTGAGCTCCTCAGACTTACTGGCGTCCTCATAGTCTCCATTGTCCCGTTTGATGTCTTTGAGCTCCCTCTCCAGTCTGGATTTAGCCTGTAACGCCTCTGCCAGTTGTTCTTTAGTCTTGACTAGATTCTTGGAAGTGTCGTGGTATACGCTCAATAATTCATTCCTTGACGATTGAAGTGTAGCAAGTACACTCTCAATTTCAGACTGACTTCGACCCTTAATATCTACATCGAGTTCTGACCTAGTAGAGAAACCAAGGGAAGAAGAGTTCTCCTTATCTTCGACTGGACTGGCACTATTGGGTTTCAGATCGAATACTGGCAGGTGAAAGTTTCCATTGCTGAGATTGTAACTCAGTGGTCTCTTTGTAGGGCTGTTGCTTGTTGGCGTGGACGGAGTCGATGGGCTCGTTCCAACATTTGCAAGATCTTCCAGCAAAGCGCGTCTACTTGCGTAATACTCTGAGTCTTTATCATCCAAGGCCCTTGACCACCTTTGCTTTGCATCTTCAAGTTGTTCCTTTAACAAGGCCTTGCTCTCCTCTGCACGCTTGCGAGCCTTTTCGGAGTCCTCCAATCTCTTGGCCAAATCAACGAAATCAGGCATGTCTTTACTTGCCTGCTCCCAGCTTATGGACCTACCGCTCTTACTAAGGCGCGGGTTCACCACTTTCTGAAGTGCCAATAACTGATCAGTTCTTTCGTGAAGCTGCTTCTTAGTAGAATCCAAAGAAACAGTCAACTTTCTTTTCATCACCTCGACTTCTGATCTGGATCGACGTTCGGTTTCAGTAGTATCTTTCAGAGCATTCAGTTGTTCTTCTAAAGAGGTTTTCATTCTCTCTGCGCTAAGGGCCGCCTTCTTTGCACGGGCCAGATCGTGATGAAGGTCTTCGAGATCGCGTTCCATTTTCTCTTTATGAACCTGCAGCGTGGAATGTTTAAGACAGACATCTTCAAAGTCTGCTTTCAACTTTCTTTCGCTGGCCGCTATGTGATCTCGTTCCTGAACTACCTTTGAAACTTGTGATTCGACTTCAGCAGAGATTGTGTTGCGAAGTTTTTCAATCTGAGATGTCTTCTGTGCAAGCTCTGCCTGGAGTTTCTCCTTTTCTGAAACAATGGAAGAAATCTGCTTTTGAATACTATCGACTTCTTTAGCAGATTTCGATTTTTCAATATTCCACAGTTCTCGCTGATTGACGTATTCATTTGATATGGTATTTAACTTTGTGATTTCGCTTGTCAATGAGTCCTTTTCAGTCTCTGCTTTGGAAATCAATCCCTGAAGTTCTTTAACATTATTCTGAGAATCAGAAAGTTGAACTTTGAGATCGTGCAGGGAAGAAAGAGTATCCTCCTTATTCTGCTCAGCTTTCTTAAGCTTCTTTGACAGAGTATCAATCTGCATTCTCAATTTTTTTACTTCAGCCCCTTTGGCCTTTTCAATTTCAAGTTCTTTCAGCAAGCTTAGTTTTTCTTCCTCATTGCTGTCAAGATGCTTGACTTTATCTAATAAGCTATCTTTTTCGCGCTGTAAGCGGTCAATGAGAGACTGTTTGGCGGCCGTTTCACCCTTGAACTTTTCTCTTTCGGCATTCAAAGCTTCTTCCTGGGCTGCAAGTTTGAGCTGTAGCTCTTGAAGATGTTGGTCGAGTAGCTTTCTACCATGTCCTTGTTTAATGTCGTCAGAAATTCGTTCTTCTAGAAGGCGGCGGGACTCGGATACTTCCTTTTCCATTTCGTCATGTTTGTGGCGAAGCTGTTGCATTTCCTGTTTTACGGAATCCAGTTCATCGTTCATTGAATTGTATTTAGCCAGCAGGTCACTCTTTTCCTTGTCCATCTGTCTGAACTGGATCTGGTTTTTGGAAAGGTCCGCTTTTAGAGACGCTACTTCAGATTCCTGCAACGTTAGAGTGCCATTTGCATCTGGGGGCTCGTATTTTACTTACCTTTTTCCTGATCAAAGCCTCGTAATCAGCAGAGCTATTGGTAAGCTCGTTGAGCTGATCACGAATCTCCTTGTTTTCTTTCACAAGGTCTTTGATTCTGTTATTTGCTGAATCGTATTTCGTAGCCTAGACATTTTCGTTAGTGTTCAACTGTCAGAACGTTTTTCTGTAATTTCCAACACTTACTGCATTCTTGAGACGAACATCAAGCTGGGTATCTGTTTCCTTTAAGCGTGTTTCTAGTTCGGCGACTCTCTTTTCCTTTTCAACACGACATGCTCGGAGAAAGTTCAACTCTTGCTCGCTACAATTATGTTAGTTCAAATGTAAATTTCTGTCACGTTGCTTTGTACTTACAGCTTTTCGGTGGTAGAGTTGTAGGTAGCCTGTTGGCTTGTTACTTTGTTCAGCTCTTCCTGAAGCTGTGAAATTCTGTCTTTCAAATCGACTTTTTCTTTCTCCAGCATACCAATGAGAACAGCACCGTTTTCGAGTTCCTGTCGCCATAGATCAGCTTGTGAGCCGACTTTCTTCTTTGCATCGAGAAGTTCCTCAATTTGAATCTCCAGCTTATCCATGTCATCGAGAGCTGACTTGAGTTGTTCTTCTAGAGCGGCTTCTCTTTCCTTGCAACGTTTCAGGATTTCTTCTTTGTCAAGAGCCAAGAGTCGCTCACCTTCAAGTTCTTTTTGAAGTCGCTGCAGTTCTTGGTCTGCCCTCAACTGCTTATCCTGCAGTATAGTTTTCTCTTGTTCAATTGTCTTTACAGTGGATTCCAATTTCTTGATAGCAGCATCGCGAGCTTTAGATTGACCAGCATCTCTGGAGGCTATTAGCAGTGGCCGGGTCTTGATATATAATTTCCACCATGGATCGTCTTTAAGCTGAAGATAGATTAGGAGATTCTTTTTGATGATTTGTGTTGCTTGGGATTTGAACAACTGTTTTCGAACTTGTATTCTCTGAAGATGACCTCTAGCAGTCGACTGGAATCGTGTGATAATATCTCGAACCATTGCTTCACGTCTTTCTTCCAATTCGGCAAGAACACCGGACTTGAAAAACACCTTGGTCAGTCCAACCTTGTAGAGATTCTCGTCCAGTCCGAGGTGTTTGAGGATCATTACACAAGCCTTTTGGCCTTCCACATATCCTTTAGGCATATTGGTTACAAGAACTTCATATCTTTGTCTAAACTCAGAAAAGAATAACCGATTTGGATACCCGGTTCTTGCAATACGAATACCTTCTAGAACACCATTACATCGAAGTTGATCAAGCACAAGCAGCGTATTAAACTCTTTGGGTATCTTTTTGCTGTTGGGTACAATGCATCTAACAAAATGGGGATGTGTAGAGTGTAATTGAACCATCAAATAAGCCAATTGCTCTTTATGACGCTGCGCTGCTGTCCGGAATATGCCTTTTTTGACTCGATTCTTAAATTGAGACCGACCAAGGTCTTCCTGTCCAATGGATTCGGCCTCGTCAGAAAACAGATGACGTACGAGTCCTTCAGATGATTCAACCAGTAATCGGACTACATTTTCATTCAAGGGATCTTTATTCTTTTCTAGCCATCCTTCTGTCGAGTATTCAACCTCGGCAGCATAATGAGTGAGAATGAAACCTTGGTTGAGACGAGTAGGTTTGAACTTTCTCGACTTGTTAGCCCAAAGATGATTTAGTTTTTCCGTAAAGGACTCGTCAGTGGCACGGGGCATGACACAATCTTCATCGAGACATGAGAAAATACCCATGGGATTCGGTTTTTCTATGAGATCAATGGTAGGTTGAAGATCGTGGCCGAAATCTATAAATTTCCACTCGATATTCTCCCTTGTATACTCTTCCTGTTCGAGAACAAACATATGATGGTTGAAGAACTGCTGCAGTTTCTCATTGGTATAGTTGATGCACAATTGCTCAAAGCTATTTGTTTGAAAAATCTCGAATCCGGCAATATCAAGAACTCCTATAAAGGAAGTATTATCATTGGATCTTTCGAGAGTTTGGTTGATGCGACTGACAATGGTTGAGAAAACACGCTCGTACAAGCTTTTAGCAAGTGCATCAAGAGAATATCTCACCTGCTCAGCAGATCGTGACTGAGTGACCCATTCGCGACCAGCCTTTACACGAGGTTTCAAGAGACCTCTCATAAACTGATCACTGTGAATACCCAGCAAGTGAGCCACTCGCTCTAGTTGAGGAATGTTTAACACTCTTCCCTGGTCAGTGCTTTCGGACCCTAGCTGAATATTACCAATATGTAGAATTGCTGAAATAATGCGAAGAATGTCGTTGACCTCTTGTGATGATAAGCCCATAATCTTGAACGAGGATAATAGGCTTTTGAATTCCTGCTTATCATCAACTCCGTCAATGCTCTTGTTTGCATTCTTCAAGTATGAGTAGGACATAATATCAGGTTCCAGAATCAGCGCTTCTCGCAGTTCTTTCGGGGCACCTCGTACTAATTGATAAAAAATATGATAGTTTCGCTCGCTTTTATTCTGGTGAATGACTCGAGACTTTTCCAACAGATACCAATCGATTGAGGCGCCAGCGATTTTACCAGTTTTGTTAAATTCGATTCGTATGAATTTACCGAATCGCGATGAATTGTTATTACGCACAGTCTGAGCATTTCCGAAAGCTTCCAAGATGGGGTTTGCCTGTAAAATCTGCTGTTCAAACGTTGCTCCAGCTGCATTGTTTCTATTTCTCTGTGATTGCTTGGTCGATTCACTGGCTATGGCCGCTAAATATTGGATGACTTTCTTTGTGTTTTCCGTCTTACCTGCTCCGGATTCACCCGTGACAAGGATCGACTGGCTTTCATACGTCTCCAACATGTTTCTGAATGCTTGATCGGTTATCGAGAAGATATGAGGAGACACCTCGTCCCTATGCTTGTTCTTATATGCTTGAATAATCTCTGGTTCATAGATTGGCAAGTCTTTATACGGATTTACGGCAACCAGAAACAGTCCAGAGTAGGTATAGATGTGATCGATAGAGTATCTGGTGGCCAGATTATGAACCACCGATGCTTCATTAAGGAACGTCAATTCGGCCATATCGTTTGCTTTGTCAAATTGAGGAGGATTGACCTTTTCTACATCGTTGGACTTGACCACTCTATCCTGTGATTGTTAGCGACTCCTGTTTTTTTGGATCAAGTTTACTTATACTAACCGAATTGTCGCTACAGCGAACCGTCATTTGTTCATCGTCCTCAGTGACCACAAACCCCTTGATAAATCCTAAAGTCTCATCTGGGACCCATATCCACTTTTTGGAGGCAAACTCGGCATCTTGGACCGTGGAGTCGGTGGCGGTGGCACTTTGGCCGTTCTTGGCTCGGAGGATTTGTGAGATGCTGGGCACAATCGAGGGCGGGGAAAACGTGTGCGAGGTCTGGTCTCCAGTAGCCCGTTTGGGAGTTGACAGAGGACTGGGCACCGCCATCTCAGCTCAGCTACAAAACAGTTTATTGAGACAGTTGTTGAATTGATGAATGTTGAAATGCCAGCAGTTTGTTTCTATTTACATGAGAAGCGAATGTAAATAAACGGCTGCATGAGGCGGTTACCGGGGTTACAAGGTAGATCTGTTTCATTTGACCAGCCGCACGCCGCATGTACGTCGATCTATTTATATATATTATATACAGGGTCCAATTATTCAATTCTCCTGGACTGTCGCCCCATCATAGGCAGGCTCAAGAAGTTTCCAGGAACATTCGATCTTTTCCTTGGCAAAACGAGAAACGATTTCTTGGGCGATTTCGTCGAAGTTTTCAGTTGCTAGTGCTAGTATCGTAGGTCCCGCTCCAGACAAGCAGATGCCCAGAAGGCCGGGGTGAGTCTTTGGAGTGACAGAAGCGAGAATATCACTAAGGCCAGGCACAAGAGTCTTTCGGTAAGGTTGATGCAGTTTATCTTGCATCGCTGGATAAATCAACTCGGCGTCCGGAGGAGATCGTGTAAGAGCGGTAGTTAGAACAGAGATACGCTGAAGATTGAATATAGCATCTTTACGCGTGTATGCAGTAGGTAGAACATCACGAGATGTGGCGGTAGATAGCTCAAAGTTGGGGATAATAGCAATAGCCTTGATCTCGGGAGCCCAACCATACTTGATATGATGGCCTATATTCATTGGTGGTTCAGGAGGAACCAACCCAGTATCTGTTCCACCCGCTGGTTCAGGAAGTACTTCTGCCAGAGGGATTTCGATTCTCTCCAGATCAGCGGCACTAAGCTCACGTAAATAAGACCCCACAAATCCACCCATCATAGCAGCCGTGATATTATCTGGGTGTCTTTCAATCATTAGACAGTAATCAAGCATTCTTTGTTTGGAAAAGCCCAGCTTGCCAATTTCGTTACCAAGAATCACTCCTGCAACCACAGCAGCACCAGACGATCCCAAACCTCTACCAAGAGGAATAGGATTCTTGACATGAACACTTGTTCCACTAGGAAACGACCGGATGCCATTACAACGCAGCACATATAAAGCAGTTCGAGTGATCAGATTGTGGTCTGCTACGAGTGGCACGTTTTCGTGGCCTTCACCCTCATAGGTGATTTTACAGTTGTGAGGGTCGTCACTGGTGATACTAGCATCCACCTTGACATCTAATTTGAGATACAGAGTAAGAGAGATGCCCAGTACGTCGAATCCAGGTCCAATATTCGCCGAAGAAGCGGGCACTGAGATCGAGAACGAGCGAGTCATGACAGGTGTATAAAATTGGCAGCACTAACTGTGTTGTTTGTGGTCTGTGTTCTGTCTGTTAGCTGATCTCAATCAGTCATAATAATTGTTCATCGGTCTCGATGCAAGTTTGGCCAGCCGCACAAGAGGAAGTGAGGTAATTTGAATGAGTGTTTAGCAGGAGGAATTAATTGAGATTGAATGTGGGATGATAATGGTAATGGGTTGTTGAGTGAATTTGAGGAATGACTGAGGTTTTGGTTTTTGGTGAGCAGAGCGAGCGACCAAACCAGCTTGGGTCAGGAAGTGCTTTCAGCCCTGTCAGTTTACAGTCAATTGCTGTGTGCACGGTTCTTGCTTGTATTGACAGCTAACTACTATCCCCCTATATTCGAAAGTAGTACAGCTCTATAATATAGAATGTCAAGTGTTGACGTGCAATTTAGACCTTTTCAGAGGTCTGAGACTTGTTTAATATGTTCCTTGCAGGGATCGTCAAAAGATAAGATAAGCCTCGGATCTCTTTACAAACAACTAAACCAGGTGGTAAAGATACTGCTACTGGAGGCAAACGTTGCTAGGGATAGCAAAAGCATTCATTCTTGCCGTTTTCTACTTGGTACCCCTATGCGTAGCTTGTTTCATCAGCTTGTTCCGTCACATGCCGCCTGATGCCAAGTCACACTACCAAGAAACAGATGTATTTTATTCCACAGCTACAAAGTCTGAAAACAGTAGCTGCAATCCATCACCTCTAAAGTCTGATGTTCAATAACCGCTTCTGGTCCATTTGATTGTACTTTACTTTACGTATCACTAATTAAAACTATCAGATCTAGACCTTGAAGTCTGTGCGGCGCGAGCCGCTTCCACTCTACATGAAATTTCACAGTCTCGACCTACAGGAAAAGCCAGAGGCAATAAAGGTACTCTCTCTGGTTGATAAATCATTTAAGTCATAATTCATTCCAGAGGCACACGACAATGCAGTCCGCTTCCTCAAAGCTGTTAATGAAAACAGCTGGGCCTGCTAGGCTGGCATCCAGATACCTCCGGAACTTTACGACGGGTCCAGTCACAACAACACCCCCTGCCGATTTCGCCCTCACAGTTCTCCCTAATGGTGTACGAGTCACCACCAGTCCAGTCCCTGGCCATTTCGCTGCCATGGGTCTGTATATCCATGCCGGTTCGCGGTTTGAGACCCCGAAATTCTCGGGAGTATCCCACATTATAGACAGATTGGCATTCAAATCGACCACCAGTCGATCCTCTCAAGACATGGAAGAACAGCTACAGGAATTAGGAGGAAACTACATGTGCGCTTCATCGAGAGAGACTCTCATGTATCAAGCCTCTGTGTTTCACGATCACTCGGAGCAGATGTTTGAGTTGCTGGCAGATACTGTCAAGAATCCTCTGATTACTCAGGAAGAAGTAATTCAACAATTGGATACCGCTGCATATGAGATTTACGAGATCTGGCAGAAACCAGAGCTAATTCTTCCGGAACTGGCACATATGACTGCGTTCAAGGGTGGACTAGGTAACCCATTACTGTGCCCTGAAGAAAGATTATCATCTATTGATGCCCAATTAGTTCACGAATATCGAGACACGTTTTATCGACCAGACAGAATCGTAGCTTCGTTTGTGGGGGTTCCTCATGAAAGAGCAGTAGAGCTTGCAACCAAGTATCTGGGCGATCTCAAGGCGTCATCCACTAACGTTGTAGACTCTCAACCCAGTGTCTACACAGGAGGAGAACAGATTCTTCCACTTCCTGAGCCAATCGGAAATCAGCCTCAGTTCTACCAACTGCATGTTCTTTATCGTGGTGTCTCGATCTCTGATGATGATGTTTATGCGCTTGCAGCACTTCAAACATTACTCGGCGGTGGAGGTTCGTTCTCTGCTGGCGGTCCTGGTAAGGGAATGTATTCCCGACTCTACACAGATGTGCTTAATCGTTATGGCTACATTGAAAGCTGTCTCGGGATCAACCATTCGTATTCAGATGATGGTTTATTTGGAATCTCTGCTTCCTGTATCCCTAATGCTGCTCCATACATGTCTCAAGTCATTGGCCTGCAGCTAGCACAGCTCATGACATCTGGCCAGGGGGCCCTCAACTATACAGAAGTCGAGCGAGCCAAGAAACAGCTTCGAAGCTCGGTTCTAATGAATCTTGAGTCAAAAATGGTCGAGCTCGAGGATCTTGGCCGCCAGATTCAGCTCAACAACAAAAAGGTGCCTGTATCGGAAATGGTGCAAAAGATCGATGCCCTGACACCTGCTGATCTCCGTCGTGTGGCCGAGCGAGTGCTTACTTCGAGTCCTCCAACTCTTGTAATGCAAGGAGCGTCTCGCGAGGCGTTTGGTGATGTCAGCGATACTCTGAAACGATATGGACTTGGAGGCGAGCTCAAGGAGCCTGTCAAGACCTCGTCTTGGTGGAGAAAGTAACTAAATCGGTTGTTCACCTGCTCACAAATGTATATAATTGAATGATAGATCTACTTGTATAAATTGGGTGCAAGGGTCTCTGCGCATGCCCCTGAATCAAACTAGCACATTAAACGCTCGGCAGGAATAATATTATCGCTGTTTAAGATCGATCATATTAATTGAGGTAAAATTCAATTAGGAAGTTCGAACTCAAGTATAACTGGTCATTATTGAGATAGGGTTATAACCGTTTACACGTAATGGCATGGTGGTGTTGCCCTTTGATCCATCTGTTCTTCCATGTAGTTCATCATGAAAAGCTGTGAAATCACTAGACTACTCTGCTTATGTACTGGTCTTTTTACGACAACGGCTGGGGAGTTTGTTCCTACGCATGAATGGCAGCAGGTCGCTAGGGACGAGCGAATACCACCTGGACTACATGTTCGAATGAATTTCGACACTGGGGTCAAAGAGGCGAAACTAATGTCTCCGGATGAGCAGCAGAACTCATCAAATGTGGTCATGGTTGTTCCTGAAAAAGAGGAAACGGTTCATAGCGAGGGATCCACCGTACGGCCCACGCCCATAGGTTCTCTGAAATCTAATCCATCAGATCAGGCTGAACTGCAGCTAGGAATCGAAAATATCAAGTCCCAGTTGACGCTTCAATACGATCTGCTGGAACGGATGGCAGAACTGGCACATGATATTGAATATGGAACGATCATTGTCAACAGTGCATTACCAGAGCTAGTGGGCATTATTCTACGTCGAGACGAGTATTCTGTTGAGTTCCGGGACACGGCAGCTAGAGCCTTGGGTGCTTCGCTACGAAACAACCCTCCTTCTCTTAACATTCTATTTGATTCTAAAGTGCCAGTGGTCCCTCGACTACTGACAGGGCTACAAAAAGAACACAACAGAAAAATCCAGTCTCGTCTATTATATATCTTATCAGCATGTCTTGACGACAACCGTGGAATAGAAGCGTACGTCAAATCCAGCGGCGGAGATATCGTCCGCCACCTTTTCAGTGAGCAGATATCAAAACTCAGTGTCCATGATGACGGGCTGTTAGAAGCTCTTCAAATACAGAAAAAATGCTGTGCCATTGTGCAAGACCACCTCATCAATCGGCAAGATCCCGGAAACGAAAAGAAACATACTAAATGGAGACTCACTGAGCTTCACAAATGGGCCCAATTGTTGCAGCACACCCTAATAAAATGGACCACCAGTGATATCAACCTCGAAACAAAGTATACCATTTTCCAGACCCTGGTCAACATAAAAGAGCACGCTCCATCGTCAACATCTATTCCTATTCAGACCGATTTTCTGTCTTGGCTGGCAGACGAGAACGAACTGCGCCTGAAGAAAAAATCAACAAAAGCAGACTCCTTTGAAGACATATATTTCCAAGAACTTAAACGCACCCGCCATTTAGTGTTTGGCAACCCAAAGGCAAATCGCAAACATCTTGCTGATGATCTATAGCCCAAGTCACGCGCCCGCGACCCCCCCCCTGAATCTCACGAACCGTCTATCCATTTATAGTAATAACTAAACAACACAACCCCTTGCCCTTATCGGGTCAACCATTTCCAGGGGATCCTGTTCGATCGAGCGATAACGTAGGTCCGCCTCCGGCGGCTGGGCTCTGCCCAGACCCGTAGTTCAAGCTTCGCTTGAAAGAAAGCGAGTGTCAGGATCAGACCGTTCAGGTAGCGTAGCGGGTTCTATCCCTGATACATGACGCTTCGCATTCATGCCGGTGGACTACTGAACTTTGTTTCGCATTGATACTGGCTCTGATTTTAGCCGTAATTACCTGCGGGTCCGATCCGGCTTGGCAGAGGTCGTGCTGCGTGAAACAGACGAGGTCGATGACATAAGACCCTCCTTTCTGGGCCGGATAGTACGGTACCGCCAGGTTTGCTGAATGAGCCTTATCGCTGTTATTGAGATATGGTCAGGGGTGAACGCCGTATGTTGCCTGTAGGGCATGGGTAAGCTATATTTAGGACTACAGTAAAAAATAAACTTCGTGAATGGCCTATTCTATCCCTAAAATAAGGAGTCCTTTTTAAACAGGACAAAAGTGGGATGAAAAACTCGGTACCGCATGTCGATTATTCAACGCCAGGTTAATGATCGGCGCGACGTTGGTGATAAGACATGAAGTGGGTTGGCGAGACCAAGCTCCACGGCATAGCCTTAGCTGTGGAATCGCATTAGTTGACGTCGAGAGAACTGAACATTCATGCTGAATCAACCGAGGGCGTGTGGTTCAGTTCGCAGACGGCAGTTCCATGGCTTCTTTTTACTGCATTTGTCAATGCATTTGTAAATGCAAATATTGCTGCCGACCGGTAGTTAAACACGCGCACCTCAGGTTCGCATACTCGCCTGCATTTGGAGTCTATATAGATCAAACACATGATGAGTATATAAATAGAAGTATTCCCCAGCTAATTTTTTTGTTCTATTGGCTTTCATAGGCGTTTTCTTTTAACAAAACAACCGCAAGTTCTATTTTACGTGGGAAAAAAAATGGTTAGCTTTCGTAGGGCTTTGGTAATGGCCATGTCCTTTGCCGCTGTATGGGCTGCTGGTGACAATAAAATCGTGACTCCAGGATGGGGTCAAGTGGCCAATGCAGATGATAGTTTGAAAATCACTTGGGACCCAACCACGTCTGGCAATGTCAACTTGGTCCTTAGACAGGGCGGAGCTCAGGCTCTTTCGACTCTTTACACGATTGCTTCTAATATTCCCAACTCTGGTAGCTATACCTGGCAGATTCCTGCTAAGCAGGGCTCCAACACCGATTATTCGATTGAAATTGCACCTGTCGGAAACAGTGCAGACTCCAACTTCAGTCCGTATTTCACTATTTTGGCCGTTGGTCAGGGCATTACCAGTACTTCGGTTTCAGGTTCAGCCACCACCACCGCGACTGTCAGTTCCAGCAGTGCTGGTTCAAGCAGCGCCGGTGCTTCTTCCACTTCAGAGTCAAGCTCTGCTGGCTCGGCCACCTCTTCAACGGGTACTGCTTCTTCTTCTTCTTCTTCTTCTTCTTCCTCGTCGTCTGTCTCTGGTTCTTCCTCTACCTCTGGCTCTTCTGCTAGCTCGTCTTCAGCCCATACGTCTGCATCTACGTCTGCTGGCTCGTCGCTGTCCACCAAAGCCAAGGAGGCTATTTCTACCACCAGTACTAAATCCGGATCAACGTCCTCTGCTTCTGCAACCTCTACCAGTGCATCTCATAGCGCTAATGGTGGATTTGCTGTTAAGCCCACGAACGCTGCCATTGCCCTCGGTGCTGCTTTAGGTGCCGTTGTATTTGGCTCGCTATAGTTTTTTTATTAGCATAAGTTGCTCATGCCCACCTTTATGAATCGTTCGTAATATTAAATAATAATAATAATCAAAAGCCATTATAGTAGTACCTTGAACGGCATATCTTTTGCGGATCCGGCCGCCCCTTACCCTCGAGTAAACAATGTCATGCACAGCTATATTAATTGTACAGAAATCAAATAATATTAACAAATAAATAGTTTGAAAAAAAAAAACAATCTAGCCTGAAGGGTCCTTTCTATGATGACGCAGATGCGGATTCAAGTGCATGAAGAACATCCTCGACAAGATCGTCGGATTCTTCAATACCAACACTCAACCGAATAAGATCGTCGTACACCCCAGAAGCTTCACGTTTGTCCTTGGGAATACCAGCATGAGTCATTACGGCAGGTACTTCGCACAAACTTTCAATGCCACCAAGGGACTCGGCAAGAGTGAAAAGCTTGGTGGATTGACAGAACTTATTAGCAGCAGCAGCGCCTCCTCGAATGCGGAATGAAACCATGCCACCACCGAGACCATCACGATGTTGACGTTGGACAACATGACGCTTAGGATGAGACTTGAGACCGGGGTACGATACAGACACGACCGAAGTTCCAACGTGAGCCTCAAGAGCCTCGGCAATGGCCTGGGCATTATTGGAGGCAGCACGAGCACGCAAATGCAAAGTCTTCAATCCACGATGAGCCAACCAGGAATCAAAAGCTGATGGAACTGCGCCAATAGCGTTCTGTAAGAACCGCAGTTTTTCATGAATCTGGTCATTATTGGTAATGGCCACGCCCATGACAACGTCAGAATGGCCATTAATATACTTGGTAACCGAGTGCACGACAATGTCAGCACCAAGACGAAGAGGATTCTGAACATAAGGAGACAAGAAAGTATTGTCAACTACCAAATAAAGAGGCTCCGATTCAGCACGAGAAGCACGGACTTGGGCAACCGTGTTGGCGACATCGGCGATATCAGTGATTGTAAGAGTTGGGTTAGAAGGCGACTCGACCCAGATCAATCTAGTTTCGGGTCTGATCAGATCCGTCAATTGTCCAGTGATATCATTGGTGAAACTAGTCTCGACTCCATGAGTATCAGCCACACGGGAGAAATATCTATGAGTACCACCATAAACATCGCCAATACTAATAACATGAGATCCCATAGCTAGAGACTGAATGATATTGGCAGTGGCGGCCGAGCCAGACGAGTAGCCCAAAGCATATTTACCGCCCTCCAGAGCGGCCACGGCCGTTTCAAACGAGTCTCGATTAGGATTCGACGACCGCGAGTATTCGTAAGCTCCCACTGGTTGGGCAGCTGCCTTTTGAGCAAAAGTTGTAGAAAGAGAAATTGGTTCAATCACCGCCCCAGTAGCGGCGTCCGGCTCTGCTCCAGCGTGGACTGCCAGAGTCCCGAATTTGTATCCTTGGGTCATGATTAACTGATAAGGTGATATAACGATTGATATAATTGATATAACTGTTGATAATTTGATAACAGTTTTATACAAACCTAAGATCAAAAGGAAAATTCTCAGATGTAACCAAAACCGCCAAGGCTTATTATATTTATATATCTACATTGCTCGAGTGATGAATAAAAAAAATCATTTACCTCGAACCGTATCACGTAATGTGAGGTACCCATTGGTTAAGGGCAACTACCTCGATTAGGACTGATATTGGTAAACTTGGAAGGTCTGCCGCTTACTAAAGTGGCTAACACCGCCTATAACCTGGTATGGTACCATATCACGTGCAATGGCGCCGGCCGATATCGATATTTAAGGTATCTCGCCCGGTAAGTCCACCAGTGTCTCCGGTAACAGCAGATAATTTCGTGGTGCTGGTGGTTATGGGAGACGCACGCCGGTGGCAGCTACGACGTTTATGGGATAAGACTTTACCACCGGATATATGCTGCAGGGATGTGTCAAATAACGGCTGTGCAGTGATAGTGGTTAGGGGCGGTGTCCCTGCGTTGGTATCCATAGATGGCTCTAGCAGCACTACAGTTACCCTATTGGATATATATATATATATATATATGTATATTACACTTCCATCTCCTCAGACCCTATAACTCTAATAGCACATGTATATAGTATCGTCCCGCTGAGCATGCTCGGAGCAGAGATCTTGAAGACCTCAGCCTGGTCCATCGCAGCCTCCGCGAAGCGGAGCTACGGGTCTGGGCAGCGCCCAGCCGCCGGAGGCAGAGCCCAGCCCAGTTCAATCGTCCGAGGCCACACTGTCTATGGGAGGCAGTGGATCGTCAGACCACCTCTCACCGGAGAGCAGCGCGCTCGGAATGTATTTGAAGACTTGGGTTTGTTGGGACAGAACCGCATAACGTGCAAGCGAGAGGGAGACACCGAAGGACTGGTGGATGGGGGTCAGCACTAGGGAAGGAGATAGGCATGTTTGTAGAAGCCATTTGCGGATTTCAGGCGGATCCCAGACAGTTTTCATCTGCGTAGCATATAGAGAGCTGTAAATAGACTGCTCAGGCCCGACCACGAGTGACTGGGCGTTGTGAGCTATTGCTCTGCTAATGGCGGAGTCGGTGAACATGCCATCATAATTGTACAAGTCTTGTTCCGGCGTATGATACCCAAGAATATCTGCTGCCACCCAGGGGAAACTCGCTATGGCAGCCTGTAGATATTCGGAGCTCGTTGCAACGTCAGTGCCTTTTGTTTTAAGATAGTGAGCCAACGCTTTGGAATACCACAGATTGGGCCGTGTATAGTAAATGGTGCCGGGCTGGGTGAAAAACGGTTCATCAGCGACATCGATTATATATTGATAGGTGCCTGCATTGATTGCAAAAAAGTCGATCAACAGCCCAGCTCCATATGGATCCTCGTCAGGGTCCAACCCCCACAACAGCTTAGTATAGGTCAAAGCGGTGTGCCAAGTACCTCTTTTCATAAGGCTTTTGATGTATTCGAAAACAACCAAGTAAAAGGTACGGTTTTCGGTGTATTTGAATGGTAAGCGACATTGGCCGGTGGCAAAGGAGAAATTTGATTTCAGCCCCCTGTCAAAAGTTAGTAGGGCCTGCTCCAGATAGTCGGCGGCCTCGCTATGATTTCCAGTCTGAGTTCGATTATCTGCTAGAATCAACAAAGTAGGTACGTGATAGGGAGTAATGGCCATGACTTTACTGATCATATATTGGAAATCGCCTGTTGATCTGAGCAATTCGTATATAACCTGGGCCTGCTGATAATCTGCACTGTAGACGAATTTGAAGTTGATGATGCCATTATTACTACTACCATTGAGTGGCGAGTCACTCAGTTGTTCCATACGAATATCTCGTCTGATCGTAGGCACATAATGATCTTTAATCTTGGCCAGTACGAGCTTCCTAGCACTTCCGGGAAACGTGCGACCATCACGGCCACCCCAGTTATTACTAGTTAACAAGTGACCCCCTGAACCAGTACTTCGTGGTGTGTGATTCGCGGTGCCGCTAGCCTGAGTTTGCGAATCTCTCAGCGCCTGCTTGCCAAATAGTTTTCGAAACTCCTGCTCATAGTCTAGATCTCTAGTATCCAAACGCAGAAATTTCAGATACGTTGGTGCTCTTCCCCCGGTCAAACTTCCGCATAGCTCCATCTGGGAAATCAACTCATCGATATCCGGTTCGGGGGGTTCAGAATTGGGTGTGAGCTTGCTTTTCGTTTTCTTTTTCTTATTCTTTTTCTTCTTTTTCGAGCTCGAGGTAGCGGGAATGTCATCTACGGGTTTCGGGGGTAGAGGTACGTCAGCAGCTGTATCCTGATCAACTATCTCACCATATTCTCCACCTTCTTCATCATCGCTGCCGCTGTCTAAGAGTGCAAAGGGATTGGGCTTTGACTTTGACGGAAGAGCCTCTTCGTCGGACGATTCGTCTTGTTCTGCCGCTGGGGCATCTTCTTTTCCCAGCTCGGGGCTTGCACTACGACTGGCACCCAGTTCATCTCTGTACAGCTTTTTCAATGCCCTGGTACTCATTTGCACACTTTTATATCATAAAACATGAACATGAACATGAACATGAATTCTAGTTCAAGAAGTGGATCTTGGTGCACTGACATATGCTACTAGCGAGGTCAACGAGGGGAATGAAAAACGAATCGAATACTTCGAGCAACGTGAGATAATCTGCTTATATGACGTTGTGCTCCGGTAGTTGGAGAGCATTGAAAGTCAAGATTAGAACTAGGATGTTTGCTATAACTGGTCTGACGACTTCCAGGACCTGTCTGGTGAAATAGATTGATCGGCAAAAGATAAGACTATCATGCTGGAATTTTTGTTTCCAAACGCACACTCCAAAGACATTTTACGTCAAACTCCTCCTTCACCCCCTAATAACAATGGTTTCTAAAAAACAAAAGGAAAAGAAAAAGGATTTCCAAGTAAGTCGTTTGTCCAGATAGCACGTACCCCCTAAAACTAACCTCAGAAAACAAAACTCCGCGTTGGTAAAGCCAAAGCCAATGTCACGTCTCATACAGATACTTCGTTCGTTGCAAAGGCCATCACTCTGCCATCTCAAAGCATAGCCAAGATTAATGGTACGACGAACGACGAGACATTTCAACGATATTTGGCATTATTAAAGCATCATTCTTCAACGACCAGGAAAGAGGCACTGGCGTTTATTCAAGGGAATTTATCCGGCCATGAGAACCATATCAAGCCAGTATTCAGTGCCGCGGCGCCATTAATGCTGGATTCTTCTAAATCAGTTCGACTGGCTGTTTTGGACCTGTTGAAGTCAGACCTCTTAAAACAAAACATGTCTTCTCATGCTCCGTTTCTCATGCTTTACGTCCACTCGGCTATGACCCACATTATGCCCGACATTCGTGCCCAGTCCACAGATTTCCTGAATATTTTGCTTGATACAGTCCCCGAGCAGATTGTACGACTATCATGGGCCAAGACCCTAGGTTGCTTTTTTCCGCTGCTAGGATGGCCGCTAGAAAACGGCAGCCATTCCAGGCTACCAAAAAATGCCGCCATCTCTTCTGCTTCTGTGACCACCGGCCTGTCATTCGGCGCAAACGCCTCTGTCACCAAATTAGCACACATTATGTCATTAGAAAAACTATTAACCATTGGCTTAGATGAGGATCTGGACTCGTCTCTGGACAGCCTTCCCCCGTTCCATTATATCGACACCGCCAAATTCCTTCTCCCCGAAAGATCTGGCCCGTACGCTATGCTAGATCTGTTCTCCAGAGCCACCACCACCACCACCACAACCCCTGCATCTAATACAAAATCCTCTCCCTCAGCGTCAACGTCGACGTCAACATCAAGCTCTACGCATATTGTCACTGAAGACGTTCCGTCTAGAAGCACTCTCCTCCACACCACCTACATCGCCAGTCTAAACCAGGGACTGCAAAATACCGTAAAAGAAGCAGGCCAGGTAGGCAGGACTGCCAGCAATATGCTGAAATTTCTAGACCAGCAAATCAAGCAAATACAATAAGTAGACACCGACCGGCTCTGCCTCCGGGGGCTGGGCGCTGCCCAGACCCGTAGCTCTGCTTCGCAGAGAACCTCGTCAGCTAATTAATAGGTTACAATATTAAAATATATAAGTGAGAACACAAAAAGACCCCGGCAAAAACAACAACCAAAAAATATACAGCAATATAGTCAAGCAGCATTAAAATTCGTCAGAAAATGGACCTTCAGAAAGTAGACCAACTCCAATCAGCAGGAACAGAACCTACAGCGTCGTTACTTTGTAAAGCCATTCGTGGACTATTATTAGTCCCAGGAGTGGTACCAGTGATGCCGCTTACTCCAGCCAAAGCTCCGTGTAATGGACCGGAAGACGCATCCATAGCTGCAGAACCCGGCTGTCTGTTGGTGATACCAGTGGCAGGAGCAGATGCCGTTGTACGATTCAGGTACGATTGCTTGAACTCCTCATACTCGCTAGCACACGTCCAGCACGCCTTGGAAGGAAATCCCATGGTATTGAAATTTAAACTCTGATCAAGGTAAATCGTGTACTTTGTATGTTGTCCGCAAAAGATATCTCCACATCGTCTGCAGTGATGGCGGCGGTCGAAAAAAGTGAACCTAGTAGTGCAATCTTTACATTTGTCTCGCTCATAATCAGGTTTCCAGTGGTATCTTGGAGGAGCGCGAACTGGAGAAGTGGAAGCCGACTTTGTATAAGTAAGTGCAGTAGCACCATAACCAAACAGCTGATCACCAGACGATTTATACGAGGTTTCGTCAGTCTTGCGTAAAACGGCTGGAATGTATAGTGGCGTCTTGGGATCACGCAGCTGCTTAGGAGGAAGAAAAGTGGATACAGCGTACGAAGGACCATTATGGCTAAACGTTCGATGTGGAGGAGTATTAGTGTTGGAGTCGGTTGGAGAAGACGGTAAAGATAGGTGGTTAGTCCAAGGAGACGATTGATATGGAGTTCGATTATCACCACCGCTCAAATAATGATGATGGCTTCTAAGGCCGATATATGGAAAGTTCTGAAGTGGCCCTGAATTGAGTCTGTTGCCCTTGGAGTCCAGAGGAGACGCCACTCTATCGGGTGAAGTATCAGTTGTATTATTATTAGACGTGGTATTCAAAACCACTCTTGCTGGTTGGTATTTTCTAGACGCAGGCCGCTCGGCTGATACCAGAGTGATATCCGAGGCAGACGTATTAAGGGTTGGAGTAGTTGTTCCCGAGTTTTTGGCACCATCGGTAAAAGGCATATGAGTGCCGATTTCCACCGATGAAGCTAGAGAAGGAGGAATGGATGCAGGAGTTCGGATACGGGAATGGTCGTCGATGAGCGGAGGAGGGGACGAGTGGATTCGAGATTGAGGAGGTGATTCGCACTCACAACTTGTACCAAGAACGGTTGTTGAAGAAGAACCGTCGGCAGCACCACCAGCACCACCGGCACCGCCGGCGGTCCGGCGGCTTCCATTGGCAGCAGAGCAATTTGCCGAATGCTGTTTGACTCTAGACGCTCCACTGCTTGGAACTAATGCATTGAGATGGGACGAAGACGAAAACGACGAGAATGCAGACGACGGCTTGGAGGTCTTGACCGAGGGCGATCGTCTGGTGATGAGTTTTTTGGTGAACAACAGCTCGCCGGTAGTGGATTCCGACGAGTCGGTTGTTGTTTGCGAGGTCGCGGATTTGTTTGAATCGGCCGACGACAACGACGTGTTTTGAGCCGCTGCCTGTTTATTCAGCTGCGGTTGAGCAGGAGTAGGTGTAGGAGTTGGAGTGGGAACTGCTGTAGCGACGTCAGCGTCGGCGTCGGCGTCAGCTCCCGTAAACCCAGTATTTCCAAGAGTCAAATGCGCAGGCGCAGGTTCAGTCATCCTCTCTGGCTCACCCAGGACCTGTGACGGAGCGGCCACAGAAGTGGTCATACTGGCAGACGAATGGGAAACACTGCCGCTATTAGAAATCGGTGAAGTGTGAACAGTCGATGTTGGAGACACCGTTTCAGAAGACGCCGAAGAAGATGGTGAAGAAGTCACAGACGATAGAGGCGACGACATGGGCATAAAATGGATTATGATGATGTCAAGAGCGTTTGATCTCACCGTCTCGCTATCTTGTTCGTATCGTTCCAAAAACAACAGTCGTAGTTCTCCTCTACGTACTCTACCACTCGTTAATCAAACACTCAAATCTCAGTCTGATCGGTGTAGGTAGCAAACCACTTGGCTGATGATTGATGCCACTTTCACCTTTTTTTAAATATTATGCGGTCTATCGTCTATCCGACCTTTGGACAACTGTTACTAACACTTGAAACTTTCAACTTTTTTTCTACAATCTATCTATTGTTAGTTGACTCTTAACTCTCGTTCCACCTCGTTCCACCTCTTCATCTCTTCTTATCTACTCACGCTATTTCCACACCGTCTCTCCGAGTGTGATGCTTTTAGAGGGGTCTTCAATCTATTTGCGCTCCAGTCTACTTGACACCAGTTTACTTGCGCTCCAGCCTCTATCAACAAGCCCATAAATCCACGTCCTGTGGTATTTTGGTGGTTTGACTATCTATCAATTGTTCGGCCACCGCTGCTGATATATCCGTTTACTATCAGTTTATCATCGACACTGGACCGCGCATTTCATCCAATAGACTATCACTAAAAGTAACTAATCTGCTATCAGTAGGGCTAGGTCTGACACTCTGTAATCAGCCGTAGCCTGTTTAAGGGGGGACGTGCGGCTGTCGCTGCTGCTGCTGCCGCCGCCGGAGCAAGATGAGTGCTGATAGCAGCCCCCGGCAGCCGGAGCAGCAGTCACTTGCCACTTGCCACTTGCCGCCTGCCACACCTGCAGCCACTCCCGGCAGCAACCTCCAGCGCTCCCGCCGCCACAGGGGGGCCAGGGGGTTCTGCCTCTGGCGGCTGGGCGCTGCCCAGACCCGTAGCTCGCTTCGCTCGGGCGAGGACCGTCGTCGTCCAGGATCGAGCGAAGCGAGCTACGGGTCTGGGCAGCGCCCAGCCGCCGGAGGCAGAACCCCCTGCCCCCTATACGTTATGCGCACGTATGTGTGTGAATGGGCCTGTTGAACCTTCCTGGACTCGTGAGACATGGTGGAACGCAGGCAGGCAGCAGGGCCGCGCTGCGCCGTGAAGTCACAGACGAACGGTGTGAGCAGCCCTGCTGGCCGGTACCGCACCGCACGGCACTCTGGGTCTCACTCGCTTCCATATGCCGTTGGCGTCGGCGGGTGTCGCGGGCCTGTATCTACTGTCTGGCACCTTCCGTACCATTTGGAGACTCGATCACTGCAGTGGCTGGACCCAAGCTTAATTTTTTAAGCCTTGAGCTTGGTGGACCCTGCCCATCGGGCTGGCCCGTTCGCTGCAAACTCTAATGGCAACATCAGCAGCCAGCCAGCCACACCTGGAAGTGGCGGACGGAAAATCTTTGGACGCGTCGGGCTGCAGCTGCACCCCCGTTACAGTCTGCACTCGGCAGGCTATCTTTCCCTCAACTGTCTATAGCTCTAATGTTTAATTTCTGGTTAGGAAATAAAGATTAAGCAGGTAATTAGCCTTTTGGCTATAGCGTCAAAAGTGAGTTGACAGGTAGCAGCATCGTTTGTGAATGAGGATGACTTATTGAATTGATACCATCGGGGTGACATTAGCAGTACCCACTCTTGCAGGCTTAACGTTTACGAGAGAGCAGCATCAGTCATACACGATCCATTCCTGCGCTCCATACGTCACTGAGTGTAGAATTCGTCCTGTGTATGTCACTGGCATTGCCTGATCTGTCTTCTTATACATTAATGTGCTGGCCTCTACCCTTTGAAAGGACAGGCAAGAGCCTGGCGCTTGGAGGAGCACTGAGACAGCCTGGAGATTACAGTGAGCGAGTTACATGAGCTTGCCTGAGCTTTAGAACAAGAAAAAAAAAAGTGTATGATTAGGATCAATAAAACAAATATAATTCAACAATTATTAACCATAAAGCGGTTTGTTTCCTTACTGGAAAACAAATAACTGTCTTAATCCTCTTTCTTACTAATAAAAAGTGGGATTTCTAGTTGCAAAAAATGGACTACCGTTTTTACTGAACCGATTTTTTCACTCACCAGGATCAGGATCAGGATCAGGATCAGAGTTACCAGTGCCTGGTTACCTCACGTGAAAATGCATTGCGAACGCGCTTTAGAGCACTGATCGCTGGGTATTCAGAGAATGTTTTGAAGCAGCGTGTTCTAGCAGCAAGGGCAGGATGATAAATCACCAAATGCGTACCCATCAGCCTTAGGACGGCGAATGGACTTGTCGCTTCTACAAATGGAGGGATCACCAGAGGCATCAACCACTGCCCCCCACGAGAATCACCACCTCCAGAAGTATGACTCGACGAGGGGCAGGAGGGGTGCACAACAGCTAAATGTGCCACATGATACTTGGGTATGAATCGACGAGATGCATGAACCAATATCGGGCCCCAGCTAGGAATAACAATACGAGGCGACAGACTCATCACGGGCCACGCGAGAGCACGAGAAGCAGTGATTGCCTCGGCGGTCCTCGAAGTAGACAAGGTACCACGAGGACAACAACAAACAACTTACTCGATAGCCCTCGACCTAGTTGACGATGGACCACGAGAACAGCCAGCCACTAATTCGGCGGCCTTGGAATAAGAATTTGGGAGCACGCAGCAGCCATCGCCAGGCCAACACACATGAAGGCTCCTTCCAGCTGTGATGAAGAGAGGCAGTGAGAGAGGTATACATTCTATATACCGTATATAAACATCATATTACACGACATATTACAAGGCATCACGATTTTCACGTACATACTCCTGCCCCGCCACAAGACGGCTACTATAGTTGTCAATTTCTCTCGAACCTGTTGATGCTTTTTCTTGCTGGACATGGCTTCACGAGTCCCTTTCACCTCAATTCAGAAGGCTGGCACCGCTGCCTCCGGCGGCTGGGCGCTGCCCAGACCCGGTTGCTCGCTGCGCTCGGGCTCGGACGTTCGATAACACACTGTCAACCTATCCGAAACTAGCACACAATAGATAGACAGAGCCAGGACCAGGCTATTTCCCATCTTTCAGCCATTTCGTTCTTCGTATACGTCCATGCTGTGTAAAATATATTATATTTATTAATAGTTAATAAAAAGTATTGTTGTTTTCTTTAAGCAAAGTTAGTGGAAGCTCTCCCAAACAAACGTGCTAGCATACTTACTAATAGTGCACAAAAGGTTTGCTTGTTCTGTTTTGCGTATCGTTCACCCTTGATGGATTACCCATCTAAATTAAAACGGTGTATCTACCAGCGTTGATGAACTAGATTTCTGCTAATGAAGAGAGAATCTGCTTTCTGAAAAATCGCCTATCATTCTGCCAAACTCATTTCCCTGTCGTTTAGCAGGAACACGATTAGAGTCTGTAGTGTTCACAATTGTGCTTCTTTTGCGTAAAAATGCCACGAGAAAGCGGCTAGCAGCATTGGTCGCTGAGTCTATAA
>JAJMIG010000123.1:0-41297 GCA_030583365.1 Sugiyamaella japonica
AGAAGTTTGGATAGAAAATACTGTTATATTCGGTTATAATTCTCTACATCTTTCAAAACACCAGAACGCTAAAGCCTGACCTTATATAATATTCCAAACGCCCGAATGCTTCCTTCTCTTATCAGTGTCGTATCGTCTTTTCCCCTCATTGAAACCTTAATCAGTGCCGTATGTTCAGGGCAAGGAACATATTTCAACAAAAAGCTCAAAGTCGCCGGTTCGATTCCCAGTCTGGGACTTACTGACGCAATTCTACCAGCAGCCCTGTATAAAGGTTGTATCTACCGCAAAAAGCGGCCAAAGTGTTGAGCAGGCACGTAAGATGCAGTTCCCACCCAACCTCCCGATGCCCCACAAGTGGGAGCATTCCGGAGAAGTCTATCTGCCAGTCCAGATCCATCCCCCAGTGAGCATAGAGCTCCACGAGATTGTTATGTAATAACATGTAATAATTGATTACGAAGATAAAAAAAAAAAAAAATCAACATGGCGGTACCAGTTACCAGTAACGCGACCATGATTGTAAAGAATAACGCTCACTAAACAGGAATCCAATTTACTTGTAGAATGTATTCGAGTAGTATTCGAGTTGTCCAAAGGCTTCATCTCCTCTTGGATAATGAATTCATTATACACCATCATACGGACAGATTGTGCGGCTGGCGAGCATCTTTTCAGATCAGCTTGATTCAGATCCGACATAAATAAATATATATATATATATATATTTATCCTACAATGTTTTCCAGTACTGGTAGTAACAGCCTGAGAATACTTCTGGTGAATAAAGGGGCTTCTTCCAGAAGCTGTGTTTCAATTCGGAACTTTTACTGGTCCAAGTTGACTCTGCCTCCATGTGCCAATAGATTGGGCTCCAAGCCCAAATCATTCAAAAGAAACAATACTCAGCTTCCCAAAAACGTCAATGACGATAACAATCTCACATCTAATGATTGGAGATCTCGAATTCCTCAGTTTCCGTTTGGAAAGGAGGTTGCTCCAACTCTGATTCCTAAATCCAATACGCCGAGAGTTAGTAAAGACTTTACGTTTCGTCAGTTAGTGATGAGCCTGAAGACAGCTCGAGAACCAGAATTGCTCTACACTGCTGAGTCGCATCGATTATATTTTTTGACATCGGTTGCGCTGACTTTTGTTGTTTGTTATAATTTATTTGATCTTTTGGATCGGTCTGTGCGGTCTTTGATCGAGGAGCATAAAGACAACCCAGAAGACTTATCAGCTCGAGATAACAATATCAAAACGGCTAAACGAGGGTCGCTGGTTGGTCTTATGGCAGCAGTGTATGGAATTGCAGCGTTTATATTTGCTACTTTTCCAACCCGGTTAGTGCGTCGCATTGAATATCTGCCTGGGCAGAAGGAGTATTTACGACTAGTAACTCATCCATGGTTTCCAGGTAAGCCGTCGCCGGTTTTGACGATTCCTTTAGAGAGTCTATCGGTGGGTAAGCGAACCAAAGTGTGGACTGGGGCCGGATTCTATGGAACTGCACATAAGTCGTCATTTTTCTTTTTTATTTTTGAGAAAGACAAATGGTTTCCATGGATTGTTGACCGCAGTGGATGGTTCTGGGGGGATGGAAGAGTATATGATGTTCTTCTTGGTAAAGAGTCCATTGAACTGGCAGAAAAGGGTCTCAGCTATGATGATATTCTCAGAATCAGGCAAAACGAAGCTACAAAACGGAAAACAGAACTACGAAGAGAGCTTGGTCCTGCGTGGAGAGCCAAAGCCATGGGCCAACTAATGAAAGAGGATGCCATCAAATTACAAGGGGCTGCTAAGAGGGCTTTGACCTCGTCTGTATCAGGAAGCAGCGATCATAAGAGTATTAAAGGGAAGGATTCCAAGTAGCTAGCCATTTGTCTAAAACCAGGTTTCCAATATTTTTTTGTTGTAAATATATCACCAATGCTATACGTTCCAAGCACGAGCGAAGCGAGCTACGGGTCTGGGCAGAGCCCAGTAGACCGATAGCCAGTACCGACTTTATAGAGCATAGTACTATGATGATTTTCTACAATACAAGGTCGCCCTTTCCTTCACCAAGGTAATAGGCTATTCTATCTAAAAAGATCTGTGCCTTGTTTTCGCTGGCAGCCACCTTTGAGTTGGTGGTGACCGAGATGTTCAGTAGATCGCTGGAACGGATCCTGGCACTGGGTGATGATAAAGGCTTTCTAGGAGAGGCCAAAACGTCATAAATATTGCCAGACGAGATGGATGTGGCCGAGTGGGATGATGAAGTTGTAGGATAGCTGATTTGATACTCAAAAGGCTTGGTGCCTCTTGGAGTAGTGGACAGCAGAGAATCAAATACGGGATCGTTGAGGATGCTTTTACGAGGTTGGCTGAGTTTGGGGACGTCGCGGAGAGCCAATTTGACAGCCTTTTCTACAAGCGTGTGCACCGAGATAGATGTGGAAAGAGTAGCATCCAGAGTATTTTTGAGCAGTTTTACGTCTGTCAGCGAGAATACCGCGGAAATAGGAGATGGAACAGTAGTAGCAGTAGTAGCTGCCTGGGAGGAGGAAGGCTTGTCTGAAGGCTTGTCTGAAAGTTTGTCTGAAGATTTATCTGATGTGGTGTCCTTGCTGGCATCTGACTGACGGAGTTTGATGTTGCTAAGGTCAAGTGCCTGTAATTTCTTGATGCTTTCAGTGATAGTACTAACGCTGTCATTAGAAATGGATCCAATATATGCAAGAGCATCACCTTTCAAAATACGTCCATTAGGACCCGAGGCAGGGATCTTTTCTAAGGCCTCTTGAAAACTGATGCCTTTGGCTTGAAGAATGCCTGCAACCGATGGAAGAAGAACTTGATTTTTATTGGCCTCCGAGGTGTCAGCAGCAGAAACGGCAGATTTCTGGGCGGGTATGTCGTTGGTTGTTGATTCAGGAGAAGTTGCGGGAGAGACCGAGCCTTCCTTGTCGGTTCCGACAGCAGAACTAGAACCTGCTGCTCCTTCATCTACAGGTGGTAGCTCAAGTGTATTCAAGTCGTCGCCAGGTTCGGCAATAACGGCTATAGGCTTGCCAACCGGGATTCCTTTTTCTCCATTGTGGGCATAAATCTTAGCCACCAGTCCATCATCCTGGGCCTCGACATCGATTTGGGCTTTGTCGGTCTCGATTTCCAGCAGAACATCGCCGGCAGAAAACGCCTCTCCTTCTTTAAACTTCCATTCCACAATTCCTCCTTCAGTCATTGTTGGAGACATGGCAGGCATGCCAAAGTTTGAAGCTGCCAGCATGCTACGGCAACAAGACATGGCCCTGTGGCTTCCGCGAGCGCCAGCCAAACGACTGCTTCCACGACATACAATACTCTTCACCAACAACGAAACCATTGATATCTCTTGCTATCCGAATCGTGAATTTATATACTAATAAGCTTTCTGCCAATATCCCTCCTTACAAACTTTAAGCCGTCTGAGATTGAAGAGGATATATACCTACCGGCGTCGTCCTATTCGCAGAAGTGGATAAAGAGAGACAGATAAATTGGCTCTCAGATTTTTGCTCTCGCAGGAGATGCTTATAAAGGAGCGTTAAAATGGGAGAGAGTGTGCCGCGGAGGTGTTTGTGTAGCAGTTTGTGTAGCAGTTTGTGTAGCAGTTCATGTAGCAGTTCATGTAACAGCTCGTGTAGCAGGTCGACAATTGTCGTCGACAGTTGACCTTGATAATACTAATAATAATAATAATAATTATGGATTACAAGTCACATCACATACTCGCTTATCCGCCCTTTCTTCGGATCGGAAAGTCGATTGATTGCCCATTCATCTCACTTCTCTATCTATATGTCTGCTATAAAAGATACATAGTTACATAATAAAGGATACACCATGTAATTATCAGATCTTGCGTTACCGTGTACATGAGAAACTACAATGACGGACAAACTCGAACAGACATCAAATGGTGATGGTAGCTCGGACAATTACCGAGACAGGCAGCGTCGGCATACGACCCGTCAACACAGTAACAACAGACCAACATCCAATCGAAAGAGATCAGTATCGCCTCTGAAACGCAGTGGACCGCTTCCAGACCAAGCTGAAGCTTTCAGCAGAAACCATCAAGAACCGCCCTCTCCCGACAAACGATATTTTGCAAGGTCGTTGCCAAAGTCATCAGCTGAAACAGAATTAGAGAGTAAATGGCTTAAAAATGAGGATGATTTCATTCTTAAACAAATGAGAAACGGATCTGTTATCCGCATAAAAGACAATCGTGCCAAACCCATAGATTGGTTGGTGATTTGTTTGAAATTTCTCGAACCAAATGCATTATCCGATATTGAATTCGTCGATGCAGTGCTAGGAATCGAGACCAACAACCACAGCACTGAAGACCCTTTTGATCTGGAATACAATAGTGAGGTTTCATCAAAGACTGATAATAATTTCGATAATACTCCGGAGCCGACATCTGTCATTGAAACAATCAGCCTGACTCTACTTGATGAACTCATCAAGGATGTTTCCGAATTCCAACGTCTAGATAATAAACAGAAAATCAATAGGGACTTTTGGGAAAGTGTTTCGATTCTATGTGTGGAACGACGTTCAGTAGTATCAGTGCATCAACAGATGCCTTCCAGGGATAGTAGAGTAGTGGAAATTGTTTCGTCAGATATTGATAGCCTGATTTCGGGCAAATCGTATGCTGAACTTGTTAATCTCGAAAAAAGAGTCTATGAAATGCTATCTTGTCATGATAATTCCATTGATCGAGACTTTTGGCTTCAAATATCAAAGAGGCTTCGAGTTGACAAGTCCAAAGCTCGATTATTACATGTTTATAATAAAATGCTTGATATCAGGATAGCATTAATTCAAAAGGTTCAAAAGATTAACTTGATGAGATTATCCATCAAGGACTCACAGAGTGCACATGCACATGATTTTGCAGCAAGACTCGAAGCCCAGCTACAGTTGATGACAGATGCGAAAGCCAATCCACTTAAATACAAGCCGCCTGATAAATCCAAACTTGTTAAAATTCCTAATGGCGGAATACCCCCTAAATCGAGTACTATCACCTCAATACATCCCCAGGCTCTTGATGAATCAGAAATAATAAAGGCCAACGAAGATGTATTTAGCGACGAAGTGGAGCCGAATTCCAACAATGACCCGGATCTCATTAAACCACGTTATTATAATCGTGTAATGCTGGGCTATGATTGGAATAGATACAACAAGACCCATTATACTGCAGAAGATCCGCCTCCGAAAGTACCTCAAGGATACAAGTTCAACATATTTTATCCCAAACTTGTAGGAACTCCAACTATTCCCAGTTATAAGCTCATTGCCGACCCGAATTCGTCCAACGACACTGTAATCATTGTATTCAAAGCCCCTGCTCCATATAAGGATCTCGCATTTCGCATAGTAGATCAGCCATGGGATAAATCCTCTCATGGAAATGCTCAGTACAAAAGTCAGTTTGAAGATGGTGTTTTACAGGTCCATTTTCGATTCAAAAAGACCTTTTATCGCAAGTAGCATAAATAATAATCATTAAGCAATATATATAGCAGGCATTTCACAGTTTCAAATTAGCTGCTTCCGGTCGGCTTTTGTCCCTTACAAGCTTACCACTGAGATCTCGCTTCTCACCCTTTTTGCCAATAACTGTAACATTTCCTTTCCGAAGTGTATCGATAACATTAGACTTTGTTCCCTCTTTGTGAGATTTGACCTTGTCCTTTTCTTCCTTCTCCTTGAAGGTTTTTGCCCGTTTGGCCTTTTGATGTCTCTTTTCACGCTTTCTTTCTTCTCGAGTCATTTCAGCCTTTGCAACTGGTAATCCATTGACACCAACCACTTCTCTCTTGTTATTATTACTTGCTCCTGGTTGA
This sequence comes from Sugiyamaella japonica, assembly GCA_030583365.1. Lineage (NCBI taxonomy): Eukaryota > Fungi > Ascomycota > Dipodascomycetes > Dipodascales > Trichomonascaceae > Sugiyamaella > Sugiyamaella japonica. Next base: position 5,901 of record JAJMIG010000123.1, read on the forward strand.
TAAACTTCTTGAGGAGCCAGCATAGATTCGGTGGACATAGTGATAGGCTGGGCCTCTTCCATGGATATAGCAGGGGCATTGGTGACAATTGAAATAGCTGCCTTAGGTGCCTTTGGAGTATAGTTCCAAGAACATAATGCATCCAACTTCCTTGATAATGAATTGTACATGTCGATGATTTCTTTATGAGCCTCTTTGAGTTGCTCAGACTCGGCATCTCTATAAGTATCAGGATTGTTTTCTTTGACATAGTCGTCTTCATAAAGTTCAGCAAGTGATTTTTGTGATTTTGTTTCTTGGACATCAACAAGCTTGGCTTTTCTGAACTCTGGTAAAGTGTCTGGTAGTCGTCGAGGAACATCATCAAACTCTTCATTTTTGATTCTCCTTCTAATCATGTCCTCTAAAGTCTCCGTAACATCCTGTGTGATAACAGGCACTGGCTTGGCGTTTCGTTCGAAATCCAAATCGGTATCGATCAGTGAATCCAGAGGTCTATCTTTAGCCTTGACCTCACCACGGACAGTCCATGATTTTTCTGCCACGTTTTCTTCTTCCAGCTGTTGAATCTGCTTCATAATCTCCTGCTGCTGTTTTTCAAACGTCGATAGATTCTGTTTATCTTTGAATTCATCCTCATCTTCGTCATCATCGTCTGCAAACAGTTCCTTTCTAACGTCTTTCATCGCGTCCTCGATATCCTTTGATCTGGCGTCGGTTCCCAAACCGGTGAATCTCTCGCTGCTACTGTGGGTGGTGGGTTTCTTGTTCCCAGCCCCAGATTTTGGAGAAGCAGGAGGAGGAGCAAAGAAATCGTCATATTTCATATCATCATCATCGGATTCAGAATCTTGATTATTGATATCAGCGAAATAGTTGACCTCTTCCTGCTGGTCATCTTGATCGTCTTTTTCTAAAGCCAGGATCTGCTGCTGGAAGTCAGCCAGTCTGAATAAACCCTCATCAAGTTCTGACTTCGGTTTAGAGTTATGGTCATCATCATATGCTTCTTCTGTGTCATCATTTCCGACTAATGTATCTAGATCTTCTTCCAAGTCCAGATCCATATCCTCATGTCCATCTTCATGTTCTTCAACGTCTTCGACTTCCAGGCTATCACCATCACTGTCACTATCATCTTCTAGTTCTTCAGTATGGTCAATATCTGCGAAACCTCCCTCGCTGTCGTCTTCTTCGTCTTCTTCTTCTTCTTCTTCTTCTTCATGCTTTCTCTTCTTGGACATTACATCACCCAACAGCTTTTCAATAGCACCATCAACTACCATTCTAGCCTGGGCCCAAATCTGTTCTGCGTCCAGTCCATCAACGTGAAGCTGATCAAAGATAGAATACTGGGGGGCGATTGGATCCAACGATTGTTTGACTGCCTGGAAAGCAGTGGCCTTGAGCTCTTCGCTGGGCACCAGCAACTCTTGTGGGTTACTGCTCAATGCTTCTACTAATGAGAAAGACATTTTTGTGATATTTTTTGGTATTGTAGAAAAAGTTATCTCTAGGGCAATGTCGATATCCGAATTTTTCATATCTCATTAGAGATCATCGAAAAATATACATGTGGGTTAGGAATGCCTAAAGATAAAAAGATAAACCAAAACAGGAAATGTACACGACTATCATCCACACCTATCACGACCTTGATCTACTCAGAATGACGTTGTCTGGTATTATTACTATTATATTCTATGTACGAACCTCGCTATAGCCATCGCCATCGCCATCGCCATCACTATCACTATCACTATCACTATCACTATCACTATCACTTAGAAAAGTCTCCTCCTGCAATCTGGACTCTTCGATTTTAAGCTCTGGAAAGTCTTCCCCCTCATCTTCCCCCTCATTGATATTCTTCGAGTCACCCACCAGATCTACACTTTTATACAGATTAACCTCATTACGAAGCTCTGGATCCTCTTCCAGCTCTCGAAGAAACTCCTCGTAATCCCGTTGTGATCTTTCAAATGCATCATTACTCTTGTTTTTCGTCTTCTCTCTGCCAGTCGCATATGCTTCGTTATCATTATATTCCTTGGCCATTCTCTTGAGTTTCCAGTTACGACTCTTTGTACGGATTTTGTCGGGATAAGACTTCTTTACAAGAATCACCTCGGGAGTTTTGTCCTCGTCAAGCTCATCCCACAACGCATGATTAAAATTAGTATTGGTTAGGTGATATCCCATGACGGTATCTCCCGGGTGCAAAATGCCACCCAAATGAGTTTGAACGTAATAAGTGGTATTATTCACACCTAAATCGGCCGATCGGGCTACCGTAGCGTCAGCAAGGGCATATCTGGAGTTGGATGTTCCTGCTGGCTCAATATCCAGGACAACATATTCGGTGAGATTCTGACCAGTTGACAAAGCCTGAAACGGACTTCTCCAATAGATGTTTGCAGGAAGTTCGGCAGTCTCAAGATTCGTTGGGTCAATGAGATGAACGGCATTACCGATACGATAACACAGTGTCAACTGATTAGAGATACCCATAGATTTAGCCAGTTTCTTAGGTAATACCACCAAATCTTCTTTGCAGATTGGCACAATCTCTACAGAATACGAGAATTTGTAACTCTTTGCACTGGTATGTATATTTTGAGATATCAGTTCCGAACTTTTACTTGTTCGACATGGAACAACACTAGACAAAAACTCCAGCATTTTCAGGGCATGATTGCGTTGATTATAAAAGAAGTCGAGCCCTTCTTTATTTTCCTGAATAGACACGGTATATTTATGAGCATTGTTTTTAAGGATCAACTGTTCGAGGTAGAAAAAAGTCTTCTTATGATCCACTTTCTGGCGTACTTGAATATTGGCTCTCCAAGTATTGGCTGTATATGATTTGGCACAGTCTGGACATTGAGAAGTGGTCTCAACAAATTCCACTGTAAAACTTTGCTGAATAAGAGTATTTTGGAATTGAGCCGCCTCTCCTTGAACAGAAATCTTGATCTTCGTCCTTCTTGAGTGTGGCTCCGTCCAAACATATTTGGCATCAATCAGTCGCACTTTATTTAATCCTCTTAACCGTTTCAGACATGCTCCCAGTAGTTCTCTACTTTCACGAGGAGCAAACACCCAATGCGTAGGAGGCACTTGTAATCGTTCACAGTTTTTACAGAAAGTAATGACTCCTTCTTTCTGGATGCCTTCAGTAATGTCCACTGACAAGCTGATACAGTCATTGCACATTGCCAACCCCCCGTCTGATTTCATCAAATTGCCACAGTTACAACATGATATAGTTGGACTGGTATGAACGGGAGTGAATGTTTGAATTCTCTGATCAAATTGATGAAGATCCATTATGACAAAGACTCTGTCAGTGAGAAACAATAGGATGTGTGAATCTTAGTAATATGGGGAGTTAAGTTGGCTCTTGCATTTTGTAACAACATTTCCGCACAAAAGAGCCCTAACCTCTATCGAAAGATAAGATAAGATTGAAAAACAATTGCAAACACAGAAAACAAAAGTTCTATGTGCTATGGCCATGTATGTTTGAAAAATGGAATTAATTTACATAAATCTCATTAAAAAATAAATAAATTATTCTCGTTTCGTCGTATCGCTTAAATGACGGGCTCGTCGCTGCTGGTCTTTTTGCCGCCTGGCCATGCGCTCCATAAGAGTCGAAGTATCAAACAGTTCGAATATAAATCGCCTTACAGGTAATTTATAGTGATAGGTCTCAAGTAATTTCATTGTATCAATGAATAACTCAATAGACTGAAACCTATTGCTGTATTTTGCTTCCAATCGAACCAGTTGTTTGGATGCATCATTTGCTAGTATTTGATTGCTTAGGTTTGATAATGCAGTAATAATTTTTCGTTTAATGGGGTCCGAATAGACCATAGGAAACTCCATCAGTTCATCGTGATTTGCATTGGGTGTTAGGGAAACGGTTGCAGACAAAGTGGTTGTTTGTTCGGAAATAGTACTACTATTCTGTGAATTAAAAGACCCATAGAGATTTTCCGGTATACAAATGCCACAAGGTTGCCCCATTATATCACGAACACAAATCCATCCTAATTCATCCAAAATTTCAACACCTTCATAAGTTAATGACACCAGTCCAAGAGTGAAAAATGCAGTACCACGAAGACTGTAAATCTGCGACGACTCAAATATTTTGATTATATTTTCAACCACACCACACTCTTCAAGGAAAGGAACTCCAAGTGGATTGGAACCGATATGGCCAACTGCCCACATAGATCCCTTGAGCTTGGTGATAGTCTCCGGGTCCGATTGCTCGAATTTATGCTCATCAATGTATTCGACAAAGACATCAAAATAGGCCTTGGATCGTAAAAGATGACATCCTTCTTCAGTGAGGGTCAGCTCACCAAAAAAATGTCGAGGTGGGCTACTATTATTATTATTATTATCAGATCCCACATCATAGCCATTATTGTCGTCACGAAGCATAGCTCCGACAGAAGTAGAAGCCAGCGCAGACAGACCGAATTTATCATTGACCCACAGATTGTTTGCATTTTCAAGATATTCTTCAATTCGCAGCACAAATGCATCATTTTGGCCATGAACCCAATTATCCATTTCCTTATCCACATAGTCGAGGTCTTTAAGATACTGGAAACCTCGTGAAGTGGACAAAAATCGCAAAAGAAGTGGAGCTCCTATATCGCCAAGATGATCGAGAGACGGTTTGATCTTGACAAAATGTTCGAGGTTTTCAGTAATACTGCAAAATTGTTCGAGAACACGAACAGCCAAACGGCACACTTCAATAGCAGGGTCATATAATTGTGTGGCCAGAAGTCCAATGGCCCATTTCTGAGTGTCTGGATCCGTGCCAATCAGGTTACGAAGGTATCCAGTAGCGAAAATACGAACATCTTTCTGGCAGGTCGAAAGTGCTTTGGCGAGAATAATACGAGGATGTCCAACAAGCCGGTAGTCCATTGCAGCAATGACACTGATTATTAAATCCTCTCTATCAGGGATCTCGCTCAGATGATAAAACATATTGAACATTCTCCACCGTTCCATCATTGCTAATCCGTTGGGATCTGAAGACAATGTACCAAGAAGCATAAAATAGCCATGGCTCAGAGTATTCTCCAATCTCTGGCGAGAAAATAATGGTTCGGTCGAAGTGATACCACTCATAGGATCGAGCTGTGCTAAACATTCTGCAATCTGCCGGAGAAGCTTGTTTTCAGTCAGATACCTAACACCTTCTGGGTTATACAACAGAGTCAGAAGAAGATTCTTGCCAACATCAATATATTTCTGATTTGGTTTTGTTCGCTTGATTGCCGAGAAACGATATTTAAAAGGGCGATAAAAAGACATTAAGCGTTTCATAAATTTGGTGGTGCGTATAGCCTCATCCAGACGTTTGGGATTGAGTAATGGCCCTTGAATGAGTTCGGAAAGGGCATCCCAGTTCCATTTGGCAAATGTTTTTGTGCTCAGTACTTGGGTGTCCATGATAAGCTGTTTGAATGAGGCATCATCAATCTGAACGCCCATTTTGACTCGAACTGCCTTACGTTTGGATGACAACGATGACCAAGAAGCCGATGTCGCAGTACCCAGTCCATAACCATATAGCGACCTACCAGACGGCGACGTCTCACCCAGAGCAATGGATCGCCCTTTATGAAGGTTGCGGGATATCTTATCGATCTGGAATATCGCTGCCGATGAAGCTGAACTATAATTGGATCCATGGTCCATGGCCGATTCCAACAGTCCTGGTAGTGCTCCGATTCTTTGTAAGGTTGAAGGTGGAGACGCTTTACTTGTCATGGACAGAATCTCTCCTAGTAGAAGAGTGGCCTTACGTGTATTACCAACATCATCATTACAACGTAACAGTTGTACCAAAGCCTCTATGAGGTTACACTCGACAAATATTGATAACAGCAGGGCTGAGTAGTGATCACTATATCTGCTTGTTTGGGTGTAGTTTGACGAGAAAGCCGCCTTTGGTCCTCCATTTTCTAGTTCCTTTTCTAAATCAGGGATTCTTGCAAAAGTCGTTAGACGTCTTCCAGCTAGAAAAGACGACGACCAAGATAATGGCTTGATACAGAATATGGACAGGAAAATATCCAGTAGAATGTCTCGCAGGCTAGGGATTGGCACTTCCAAACACAGAACTAAAGATTTTAAGCAGTGGAATTGATCAATCGAGAAACCAAACAGGCCGGGCCATGTTCGTAATAAAGAAGACAGTACTCGGGCACTATTCTGAAGTTTCTCTAGATTAACATGACCTCTGACTTGAATCTCTGTTATGGCTGATATAAGATACTCCAAATCACGGCCTCCTCTTAAGAGCCCTCGATGTGTTGGTGAATCCAACACATAAACTACTGCCATTGCTAGTGATCCTGACAACTCATAAGGGCCCTCGACAATGCATTGTAATAATACCCGAACTCCTCCGCTAACCGAGACCTTTGCCGGGCTTTGCACGAAAATCTCTCCCAGCGTTTCAATGGCAATATAGCGTAGTTTATCATCACTTTGTTCGCCTATAGCTACCAAAGCCCTGATTACGCCAACAGAGATTTGATCTACCCCGCCCGGAACATCGAGAAACGATCTAATTAATCGAACTGCCTGTAGTCTCTCAATCTGGAATTTGGAATCCTTGGTCAGTGTTCTCACAATCATATAATCAATATGCAATCCTCGAATCTCTTTGATCGACGTAACATCGGTGATAGCGTTGCGGGCTAATCGATATCCAGAAGCAATCACATCTGCTTTCTTATGTAATAGGAGGACTTTGATTTTATCGCCAACTCGACTCATGACCAAATCATATTTCAACACTGGATGTCTTTGTAGTAGTGCCACGAGATCATTGGATCTCTGGACCAAGAAATCGGATGCTTGAGAAGAATCTATTGAATGCAGAATGGCTTCCAAAGACCAAGTGGGGCTTTCCTGACCGGGTGCTAAGACGCCATCATGTGGTTCATGCTGATGATCTGCTGTTTTGGGAGATGATTCCTTTGCCTGTTGTTCCTTGTCTTGCAAAAGTGATACAATGTTTTCCGCGTCTATTTTCAGCCTGTCTTCTTTCATGACTTTGTCCACCTCTCCCAATATGCCATCGCTCAATGTACCATCGATTTCAATTCCACTGTCTGAAGGTGCTGCTACTGCTGCTGCTGCTTCTGCTGCAATAGTGGACCTCTTTGTTTCAGTAGAGGTTCTAGACGTTTTCAAAGCTCCAGTAGGTCCGAGTCCTCCCGTCAGTCCCAGTTCGCCTAATTGATGTTGTAACAGTTGAATCTTGGCATTTGCGGCGTCCAATTGACTTTCAACTTGCTTCTTCAACACTTCCTTATCACCTCCTTTGATTTTCCTTCGCTCAAAGACCTATTTGGTTAGATATTTCACCTGTTGAGAGAACACGGGCACGGGACGGGTGTGGGGGGAGCAGTCCGTTGAACTCACCTCTAATAAATTCTCAGCTCCTTCCTTGATCTTCTCTTCAATTTCCAATTTCGCGAGAATATCATCGATGCGCGTGCCGTTGTTTCTTGGACCATCTCCGGAATGATGACGAGGTAACCCGATGATATCGTTTCTCGGGTCGGGAACTCGAGACATTCTCTACACTCTACAGATGCTGTTCTTGGGTTTCTTTACAAGTGACACATTCTATCTTTTTTTTTTTTGGTTCTCTCTCTCAAAAAGGTCGTTCTATAACTCCGTTCTAACAATCAGTCTGAATTGGCTCAATCCTGGACTCTATGGATCTGTGTCTGTGGAGTGGTATGAACAAGATAGTGCTGCCGTGCTGAGAACCAGCAGTTATAATAATGGTCAATGTCACGTGATGGGGAGAGAAACAAAAGGTCCCTCTGGACAACTGTAAAACAGCTTTTTAAAGATAATAATTAAGTTGTCTATTGAACCTAGGAAAACACTTTCTAACAGCTCCAGAGATAAGAAACAAAAGTTTCGGTAACCGAGTCTGGCTCCTTCTGCTGCTTCGTAGGGGAGAGAGAGAGGAGTTAGCTATGCAGAAAGCCAGGTTTCTTAGATATTATGCATTTAAAGGCCAGTGATATGAAAAAACGATTATTCTGCCTTTTTCAAGTCTTCAGACCCTGTTTAAGATCTTGTTCAAAGTATCCGATCCAGGTATATTGTGTGTCGTCTGAAACTATCTGAGATCTCTGTTTGTTGGCTTCTATCTCTGTTATATTTTGTGTAGCCACTACTAATTCAGCAGCATTATTCAGATGCTGTAACCCCCTGGAGTCTGATCTGTCCACTGTGTAGCCCCCTTCTCATTTGCATGTCATTATCTTTCAGGATATTGACACTCCTTTTAAACTCTTGTCCACTTGGAATATACTCATGTCTAATTACGCCCGCTTCACCTGTTATCTGATATTCTCGAATCGTAACTTGGACCGATAGAATGGGGCCTGTTTTACGTCTAGGTCGGATCTTTGCATCTGGCCTTACGATAGCGAGCTCGAGGTGTGATGTCTGGTTAGCAGAGAGAATAAAAATGGCAGGCCGACAGTCCATTTCTTCTAGTGTGAACCCATGTCTGTCAGATCAATCCAGGACTCAGGTTCAAGCTAAAACTCGATCCCAGTCTCAGAGTCAAGGCAATGCCAGCCATACAGCGACCCCGGAGCTACCGACTTTCCATCAGCGAATAGTAGACAAGACAGTCCATTTGTTTTCAGAACAGTCTGTTTCTGACTGTAAAGAAATGCCGTTTACAACTTACAAAACACTTGTCGAACCGTTGTTTCTCAAAGTGAGATACTCGCTGCATGACTTTGATTTAGTACTCACACTGTATGAGTCTGGACACCCAGATGTCGCCTACAAACTACAAACTTGTCTAGTGGCTCAATGGCCAAAATCAATAGACTTGAAAATGACAATAATCACCAGTTTGGCGCTGACACTGTGTCGAGGCAAAATAGAATGGAGTCGCAGTTATCTAAATGTGCTGATTAAATCACTGGATCAAGAAGAATATCAGAGCTTTAGAAGATCTTTAGCAAAGACCATGTCTGATCATGAGAAAATATCAGCTAATCTTGACGCAAATACACATGAAGAATTTGATGGATTAGCAAGTAGTAGCCCTCATCAATTCAAGTATATGGTCGCCAATTCATTGACGCGGTTCTCGTTAGAACTCGGGTACCCGCTTCTGGCGGCGTCTCTGGTGATTCAATTCCGGTCCGATTCCATTTACATTCAGACCAATTCCATCTACAATTGCATTCGTGGATTGTTAATCTACGACCCCAAACTCAATCCATTTCTGATTCGCGCCATTTACAACATTTATTGTGCATATCCTGAAGATCGCGTCGTACTCGATGCTGACATGAAAAGAAAATTGGTTATAAATGGTATCCGATATAGCAAGGGCAACTATCCATCATTTGCTAATGAATGCTATAATCTAGCCATGAAACTACCTGGAGACCCTCTGCCCATTGTGTGTGCTTATAAGATGATTTTATTAAATCTGCAGTATAATAATGTGACGCAGGCAGCCAAGATCTGGAATTCGGTGTCCGAGTCTCTGGGCAGTCTTGATAACCATGATCGACTAACTATATCTGCATTGTTGATGAGGTTGTCCAAAGATAAAAAGAATCTCAAGTTTGCGCTATCAATAGCCAAGTCGCTGTCTAGCTCGTACTATAATCTCGAGGGAATCACAGAAGGCTTGTTATGGGTCTGTGCCAGAACAAAGGATATCGAGTTGACGGAAAAAATCTATCCGCAACTAACGCAACCTTTACGGCGTTCGACTCTAACGGCTTTGCTCCAACTTCATCTGGCGCTCGACGACTCGGTAGGAGTAGGCAAACTTCTCACTGAAATCAGTAACCGAGCAAGCAACAACTCGCCATCTGCCGGCCAATACGGTCTTACCGAAGTTGAACTTTCGTCAATCATCGACGCATTGGCATATCACGATACTGGTCGAGCAGAAAAGTTTCTTGACCAGTTTGCATCTTGGCCATCACGAAATCTATTACGATCTTATGCGGCCATTGTTAATCATGCCATAGATAAACAGGACAGGTCTACCTATGAAAAATACATGATCCAACTGTCGCAATTCGACAATACTAGGGAGCTTAGTAATGTCTGTTGTATTGAAAACATTCGTATCAAAGCCCTTGGAATTTTTGATTCGGACAGTCCAACTGTTCTTTTGTCAGCTCAGCATCTATGGCAGTCACTTAGCGGTCCCGAACGAAGTTTGTACCAAAAGCGCGAGCGGAAAATTGGTCTCAATATCATTTGTGATTTAGCACTTTGTCTCAACACGTCGTCACCATCTGTGATTAACTGGCTGATGACAGAATACATCAATCTTGGAATGAGCTATATCGAGATTCGAAAACATCTCCTAATGAGGTACGAGTTCCGAAACATGCCAAGCGATATCCAAGAAAAATGGCACCAAATTCTGCTTCCACATAACGATCTTGCCAAAATGTAAATAGCCCTGTCCCTCCCCTTCCATTGGCAACAGTCTGTCGTCCTCAATGTCGGCTTGAAGACCATCAGTACGGTGACCGGACCGTGTTTTCTCTCTGTCTGCATCCTGGTGTGCTCCCAGCCCCCTCCGCGAAGCGGAGCTACGGGTCTGGGCAGAGCCCAGCCGCCGGAGGCAGAGCCCCCTTCCCCATCCCCCCTCGCGCCTCGCCCCTCGCCAACCACCCCGTTGCATTGTATTTTTTATTTTCTTGTATTTACAGATATTTACACATTTTTATTTTAAAACGTCCCTAAGACTTTTTTCAACCTCTGCTACTTCCGGGTCGACCGGCAATAAAGACAGCTCGAGCTCATGCTTTGCTCCTCCTAGCTTATTTTTCATGGCAGTAGAGAATTCCTTGATTGATGCGATATCCATGATCCAGGCGGTGGCGGTGATTCCCATTGCAAACGAAGAACATGCCAACAAAGTAGCCTGTGAGACGGCCGAAAGCGCATCTTTGACAAAGTTAAAGCTTTGAGGTTGATGGTTTGCTTCGAATAGTTTAGGTCGGTCTTAATAGTCGAGGTTAGTATTTATCCAAACGACTGGTACAAGCATTCTTACATCTTCTGGCTGCAACAGACCGTTTCGCATATAGAGCCGCTACAATGGTCAAGGTAGTTGTAGCGGTGAATGCCAGAACCTGTTTGGTCTGCCGAGATTTGTTTTCGTCTCGAGTTCTCCTCATCTTTAAAGGGTTTCTAATTACATGTGAAGTTCAGCATGCATGAGAGAGCATTTAAATGTCGTGAACTTGTTGGGCCCTTGCCCACTGGAAACTTATCAGCTCATGTACAACCAAGTTTGAACCAGTCGGAACCCAGTGGTGTGGAATAATAATCGAAAATGCATCCTCAGATTACTGAGCGAAGAAGAAAGTGTAGGTATTATTAGAACACCAGTGAGCGACGAGAATTACAAAACGTCTAACAATAAAAGACTGTGGAGAGTTTGTGCAGGCTCTAGAAGAATGCCATGCTCGAGGAATGCTGTCATCTGTTACTGGGGCCTGTGAGCCGGCAGCCCATGCTCTTAACATGTGTCTGAGGCGTGAGAGACTAGAAAGACAATCTAGTCATTTTAAAGAGGCTGCTGAGAAGCGAAAGATGGTTGAGAAGAGATGGAAGGAGATGGAGGAAGAGGAGTTTGGACCTGGAAGCAAGTTGAAAAAGGTTCTTGCTGTGACTCCCGATAGTCAAAAGTAGACTACTGTTATTTAATATATTGTAAATACTTTTCTTTATACGACAAGCTATAATTTATTCCTTAAACTAATCCTGTCTCGTCTTTAACAACCTCTTGACAACATTATCTTTGGTAATAATATAAACCACAGCACCCCATCCACTAAGAGCATCACGATCTTGAGCATTGAGAAGCGCTTGTGAAATAGTCTCAAACAAGTCCTCAGGTTCAAGATTAGGCTCCCACAACGATTCACACATGCCGTATAACTGATCAGTGGCAGTGCCTGCAACTATGAAGTCTTTGGCGAAATCTATACAACCAATGAGATCGAATCCACAGATAAAAGGCTTGTCGGTCTTTGAGTTGATGCCAGCAACAATGGGGCCCACGAAATAGGGTCCAAACCGCTTCTCATACAGCGTGGATGATACTAAATTAGCAAATGTCTCGGGTTCCATCCGTCGTTCTTCTCTCATCTTATACATATTATGCTTGAGTCGAAAATCTTCTGATAAAGTGATCACGTCCGTGGCCAGTCCAGTGAGTCCTAAATAAACATTGCCATATTCGAATATCTTTTCGAAATTCGTCGATACTCCCACTGACTGCATTCCGAGTCGCAAATCGCATGCAATTGCTACACAATCTTTGCCCACCATTGCTACGGCCACGCCGCCTATATCTCTCGTTAGCACACTCGCCCCCTCATCAGTGCTGGCGGCACTAGCACAATTCTTTAGAAGTAATTAGGACTTACCGTTGATTTCTTGTGGGTTTGACATTGGGTATGTTTTCTGAAAGCGCTGGTCTGAACAATCCAGATATCGGCTTTTATGAAGAGTTGTTGTCGCCCCTGGCTTGATAATGGTGAACTTCACAATAGCGCCGTACGGTTGGCTCTCCTCTCCCCTAGTCACGTGACTTGACGATCATTGGACTCCCCCTGAATTCAGACTTTGCTCTCACTGTTTATTTGCCCGTTTAACCTTTAAATCAAAGCTTATAAAATAATATATAAATACAGTCTGTTAGTGAGAGAATTCATCAAGACAGTTCACTCACAGCCTGTGGATTATTGTCCTCTTGACACAACACCGGCAGCTTCGCCATTCGATCCTTAATAGCCTTATCAAGTACTTCAACATAGACTTTATATCGTATCAACTGCTGAAGAAGAAACTGGGACTTGTTCTTCCAGTTGGTATGTGCTCTGCTCCAATTAGCAGATAAAGGAGTGTAGAGTTGAGCCAGTTTGGCCGCTAATGCATTGTGCTCACCAAGATCCTGCTCAGCACGTTGTATATAAGCCTCTAAAATTTTCAGCTGCTTTGCTTCATCCAAATCAGACACAACCATATTATGCCCAGATGGCTTCCATTCTCTTATCACCAATCTGTCGCCGGGAAGTGCCTGTCGTGCTGAGCCATTGTTGGTGCTACTCCTCCTCAGGGAAGCAGTCGAGACTGTTGTCGCCAACATGTTTGTTGTACTACTAATATCAGAGGTACTACCTGTACCCCACCCAAAGTTTATATTACTGACTGGATCATCAAATGGTTCCTTGGAAAGCCTTGCTGCCCAGTAATTGCACGTGTACACAAACTCCTTTGCAACTTCAGCAGTTCCTGCCTGGAAAACCAGCAGTCCAGTTTGTGGCAAAGTTAAGGACCATACAGCAGCAAACCCATTAGTTTTCTTTTGAGACGGTAGTTCCTGGGCCATAGTGTGACATAGATGAAACGCATCCACCAAATGTGCGTTCTCCGTCCAGTTTCCCCCTCCAACCGTACCGCTGACGGCAAGTGTGGTATTCCTAGTATCAAATCTAAACATTTTAAGCTGACCTCTTTGAACCACCATGAAAATCTTCATCCAATCCTTCTTTTTAGGTTTCTTTCCCGTACTAGGATCAACATATGGCCTGTACATTAGAATTCCTTCTTTAGCCCAAGGAGCACCTTGAAGTTCCAATTCCATTTCATTTGCTAGCTCCTTTTCGATTTTCGAAAAATCACCAAAATCATCTTGTGTATTATATTGAGACGGCACCACCGTCTCTTCTTCTTTGATCATGGAGCTCCATAATAAACCAGCAAATCCAACTGCGTGACGATGGAACCCACCAAAATTATTATTCGACAGGCTGGTGTCAAGCGAGTACGACGAGGATACAAGGGAATCATGTCGGAATCCATCATCTGCTGGGTCAACAATACTTATTCTACTTTGATGGGGCTCCAGATGTTTACTAGACCTCAGTCTTCCAAGATTCATTCTACCGAAAATTGACGAAGATCCAGATGCAGTCTGTATCTGTCCTATTGAAGCTATGGATGGAGTATGGTCGTGATTAGTGAGAGAATAGCTCCTTGAATCTGGAGGAGCAGGAGTATTCTCAATGATATGTAACTTTAAAGGTTCTTTGGAGACAGACGCGTAGAAACACCTTAGAATGGTTTCTAATTGAAACTCCCATTCCTTGGACATAGTCTCTAAGTTATTATGCTGCACCAACAATAATGTATCATAAGTCGATGAGGGGATAACCGACATTCGCTTAGAGCCACCATCTTCTGATTTACGGCCGATAATAGGTGATCGAGGTTCATTGTCTGACGACGGCCTTTGAGCGCGAACCGCTTCCAGGGTGTTTTGAATGAATACTTGCCTGGACATTTTTTTAGTACTAGTATGATCTGCTGCATACAAATCTGTGTTTAGTAGAACCAATGCATAGGTGATTGTATAGATAACATTAGCATCATGGAAACCGTGCCCGGGGTTTTGAGACACCCACGCTTGTGAAAACGCTTCAATGACACGGTTGAGTTGCTGAGATTCTCCTTTCATGTATAATTTGTCGCATAACAGTCTCAGCGCCGATAATATACTTTTGTTGTCAAAGTCAAACATGTTCATGTAGTCTGTTCGAACATGGCGTTGCTCTTCGCCATCGTTACCGAGCCAGCTAGCATATTCATCTTCATTGACAAACGTTGCAGTGTGGTTATACAGATGTTGGGCAATGGATGGCTCGAGGGCGTCACTGGTTATGGGCTCAATGACGGGTAGTTCAGTATGCTCCTGCGAGGTAGCATCCTTGGCTATGCTTGATAATGAACTGGTAGGACTTATCTGACCAGAGTTTGCATTTGTCAGGTCAGTAGCAGTTGAATTTGTGGACGAGGGTTGAGGAGGCATCGCTTGAACTTTGGTATGCCGCTTCTCATTATTAGATGCCTCTGAAGGCGAGAAATCGGCAACAAATGGAGAAATCGGGTCGACGGTAAGTAGTGGCTCGGAAACAGCAACCAGGGAATCAGGCGCCAACGGCTCCTCCACATTCTAATATGTCAGTACGGCATCGCTACGTCGCAAGATGGACAATATACTTACCAGTGAATCTGTGTTTGCAAGATCTGGCTCATGACGCGACGAGGTGTCTGTATGAGTATTGTCAATACAAGTGTGCTCTGCCGGCGCAGCCTTGGTAACCGCTGGGGAGTTTGTAGAGTTGGATTGAGTACTACCTCCGGGAACAGTTGACGCTCTAGTGCTACTACCCGAACTGCCAAATAACCTACGAAAGAACGCAGAAGGTTTTTTGGATGAATCCTTAGACATATTGATAAGTGAAAAAGTGACTGACCGGTTTCCAGGTCTCTAGAATAATCGACACCACTGATTAATTACCTGCTTGAGGGAAGCACCAGTCAAGTTTACTGTTTACTACTTTTTTTCAGTTTGAACTTAAATTTCAAACAAATCTAATACACAAACAGGAAACTGAAATCGAGATGTGGTGTATGCAAATGATTGCACCTTCCGGTTTGTGAATCAACCAAACAAGCGAGTAAAAGGCTACCAACAACAACGTATTGTGCTGTATCCTGTATATGATTGACTGAATTATCAGGGCCTTTTTTTTGTTGACCACTAAAAGTGTTGATGAAGCTTCATGGTTCAGATCGAGATCGTGATCGAATAGGGGTGTGGTGCATATGAGATCTGAGTTCTAGGATCTGTGCATGAAAGCGTCGCTGCAGGGAGCACGAACAGATTGAGAAATGGTCAGGAGATTTCACCATGTCTTGTCAAGCCATTGACAGAGCTGGATTCTCACACAATATAGAATGCTCGCGACTGTTTTTTGTATGTCTGGCATCGTTGGTGCTAGAGATAACATCAACCAACGCGACTGGACTTGCACCTGCCTTCATCCCGATTGGGTCGGTGGGACCCCTGAAAGATCGTCGTCGGTCCTAAACGGGAAGATATTGGCTTCAGTACGACGTGTCTGACACGCGTAAATATTTTTATGAATTATTATTTATCTAGTGGTGGGTCGTCGGTTCGCTTTGAGCGAAAACAACGTAAAAGTTGATTACTGGTGTGTAGAGCATAAGATTCATTGAAAGCTAAATTACAGAGTGGTGGGTGGTATATAGAAGTAGCATAGAAATACATTTCAGATTAAAACAACATCACAATAGTCGCAGCGATGGCGAAAATGGAAACCGGGATAATAGTGGCAGCACCGTTAGATTCAACAAATGGAACCGTGGACAAGGGCACCACAGCAGGCGATACTTGGGTGGTATTAGAGGAAGCAGTAGCATTGGTTGCCACAGCAGCTGAAGAAACTGGCACAACCGTGGCGGTCTCGAAAACCTGACCATTGGCACCCGTCACAGTGACGAGCACAGTCTCGTAGATGACAGAAGTCGTCACGGCTGCTTCACTGGCAGCAGTAGCTGCTGCTGCAGGAGAGCTGGTAGCAGAAGCAAGCACAGCCTCGGAAACAGGAGCCGAAGTCTCTGTCAATGGACATACAGTGGTAGTCACAAATACCTCGCCGTTGGTAGTATATGTGACAAGCTTGGTCTCGTATGTTACTGAAGGAGATGAAGCAGCATACGAGGTAGCATAAGTGCTGGTGACATAGTGACAACTTACAACATCAGAACCAGTGCAGGATGTGATTGTTTCAACCACAGTAGACTTGATGAGCACTTCGCTAGTAGTTGTGGCAGTAGCGGTCGTTGTGGGACCAAAAATGGAGTTCTGGTAGCCTGACGACACTGCCACAGCAATAACGCCGGTTCCAGCGCTCAAGCTTGAGACAATGGCCACGGTTGTTGGAGCGGCCGAGGAGGTAGTGGTCACAGGTGGATTAGCTAGAAGGCCAGCTTTGACAGCTTGAGCAAAGTTGACGCCATTATCAACATTATTGAAAGCCTGAGAAGCATCCCAGATCATGACGCCGCCGAATGAAGCATATTTCTTCTGGAGGTATTGGGCAGCTTGAATAACGGTGGAAGCAGGTTCGTAGCCCGAGCTGGCAGCGCTGGGACCACCTGGTACACCTAAATAGAGCTTTACCTTTTTGTTTTCAGAGCTTGATGTGACATATTGGTCCCAAGCGCCGTAGTTGAAGGCCGAGTTCGCATCATTGGCCTGCCAATTCTCAATTCCACACGTATCATCGTCGTAGAACTGAATGAAGATGAAATCAAAGTCGGAGTTTCTAATGGCATCATCGAGTTCAGTGGTTGGAAGATGACAGCCAGGGGCTCCCGATATATAATAGGTTTTGGACGTGTCAGTGGCGTAGTCGGTTCTAAGTTGATTGACAAAGGCCGCGTAGCCAGTGGAGTCATTATTCTCGATATCTAAATCGAATCCATCAACCACTGCATCACCGAATGGTCTGGTAGTAGAGGTACCAGCACCAAAAGTATTCCAAAGAGTATCAGCAAACTCTTCAGCCTGACTATCACTGGTGAAACCGTAGTTGCCAATAGCACCGCCTAAAGAAAGTAGTACAGTCTTACCAAGAGATTGACACGTCTTGATATCATCGCCAATGTTAGGACACGATTCGAGGCTGGAGCCAGCGAAATTGGGTCCACCACAAGAAGGACCAAAGTTGACTTCGGGAAGATTTCCCGGTCCAAAAAAGGTGTTTACAAACGATAAAACCACAATGTCAGTAGACGAATCTTGACAATAGGTAGCTAGACTTTTCTGAGTATCTGAACCGCCTGCTGAATTCTGGCCCCAGTACAATACCACATTGGTATTAGCAGAGGCATCAGCGGCACACACAGTCGACCTCCCGAGTAATGCTAAACAGGATATTACAAGTGCGGGTAAAGGCGAAAACAGCGTTTTGATAAAACAAATAACAACAAGAAAGAAAGAAAATAAAAAGAGTGACTGGAAGTTGGTTAGATGCTCACGGAACAAAACACGTCGAGTAAAAAATGGTCATCACAAACATGACAGCATGGACCGGCAGCTTTATAAGCATGCGCGTATTCCTGAGGCACAACCGGATCCCTTAATGAAATTGAAATAAGACGCCATGTTTACCTTTTCAACATTTAAAGGAGATATGCATCATGGATATTCTATTGTTGATGATATCCGTTTCTGGACTTTGTAATGCAGCATGTGCATTGCAACCCATTTAAAAAGGCTGGAGAATGTCCTGATTAGCGCGATCTGGAACGGCTCGGTGAAAAATGGGAGTTTGGGCAGCTGCACTTTTCAACATTTAAAGGAGATATACATCATGGATGGTTATTCCATTGTTAAAGACATCCGTTTCTGGATTTTGTAATGCAGCATGTGCAATGCAACCCATTTAAAAAGGCTGGAGAATGTCCAGATTAGCGCGATCTGGAACGGCTCGGTGCAAAATTGGAGTTTGGGCAGCTGCACTTTTCAACATTTAAACGGCATATGCTATTCTATTGTTGAAGACATCCGTTTCTGAATTTTGTAATGCAGCATGTGAAATGCAACCCATTTAAAAGGGCTGGAGAATGTCCAGATTAGCGCGATCTGGAACGGCTCGGTACAAAATGGGAGTCTGGACAGCTGCAGGGGGGAAGGAATGTGTGCTTCTGGGGTCTGTCGATACGACGGTCCATGTGGTCCTTGGACAGATTTCGGCCTCGCAGTGCTGCCACAAGCAGCAAGAGCCAGGTTCTCACCCCGTGCTGCCTCCGGCGGCTGGGCTCTGACCAGACCCGTTGCTCGAGCTGCGCTCGAGTACGATTAGGGCGACGTAAAGGCATTCCTGGCAAGCGCTTCCTAATGCACACACAGACTACCATGTGCTCAGCACCAGGGCTGATATACCACAATGATACAGGATGCCCTCTCTCTCGGCAGAGCGCAAATTAGTCTCAAGTAATTACGAATAGTACAACATGCTATGGTGGTGATAGTATGGGGGTCTGAGTCACATGGCTATTGGAATCCTAAACCACGCATATCGGTATTTACGAATAATCATTAGCAAAGTTGGAGAAGCAGTCATGCAGCTAGCTGTTCACCAGCAAGCAAATTGACTCGACAACTCTAAATACAAATACTCTCGTCACAAGTATCCACGGTATCATCCACACGATCAAGGTGGAGGAGTCCGGTCTGAGTGAGCGGTAAGCTCCAAGCGATTGTTATGTAATTATATGTAATAATTGATGCCGAAGATATCTTAGGGAGCCTCGTTAATCTCGTAGCATCTGTAACAAGTGCAATTCCCACCCTGCCGTAACATGTTGAATCCAACAACGAACCTCCAAATAGGATGTGTCAGAACGCTGACAGGCCCGGCCCTTATCTAGAGCACATGGTGAATCCGTCTCACTTGTATTGTCTTGTCGTATTATTGCATAATTATGTAAAGAGATAGTCATCGTTAATTGGTTATCTACCTATCTATCTGTCTATAGTAGCAGCTCACATAGATTGTAAATAGACAATAAATGAAAGATAAAGTAAAGTAAAATCGTAGCAGCTGCTTGACCGTAACCGTAGCCATTGGATATACATAGACATTGGCGACAGATACAATCGTTTAATTTTGCCGGCTGGTGGTGTGACGGAGGCTAGTGCTTTGTTATTATAGCTGTTACTAAGCTTGATGTGTTAATAGTGCCCAGCTGGTGGTCAGCGAAGACTAGACTGGCAGTTCGTGGTGGTGCAAGCCCTCATGTCGAAACTGGCCCGCTAAGGCAGCTCGCGAAGCGGGACAACGGGTCTGGGCAGCGCCCAGCCGCCGGAGGCAGACCAACAGGCCGAGCACTCTCTCTGCGAAGCAGAGCAACGGGTCTGGGCAGAGCCCAGCCGCCGGAGGCAGCACGGGATGTGGTAGTAGTTGTAGTAGTAGTAGTAGTTTAATATACAGTTAGCACGGGCCAAGGGCCGTTTTTTGAGATGTAGTTTTTTTTTTCGTTTCCGTTTCCGTTTGCCAGTTTCCCCAATAAATCATAAAATAAATAAAAAATCATAAAATCGAGCGATTACACGCGGACCCGTTTTCTGAGCGGAGCCGTCGGGCTGTGGGAGCGGGCCAGGCGCTTGGTGACCTGGAGCTGGTCGCGGATGATGTCGTAGACCTCGACGCCGTACTTGTCGACCCAGTGCCAGTAGTAGGCGACGCTTTCAAAGTCCTCGAGGCTCTTGATTTTGCTCGACGCGCGGACAATGGCTTCAATGAAGATGTCGTGCATGACCACGTTGTTGCGGCAGCAGTAGTCAATCTGGTCGGGAGAAAAGCCCAGTTTCTGGACCGTCAAGAGCCGCCAGTGCTCGAGACGGGCCTTGATACAGGCTTCCTGGTTGGAATAAGGGCGGTCGGCAGATCCAAGGAACATGGATGTGGTAGACGGTGTAGCTGTCGGTGTGGGCGTTGGCGACGACAGACGCGGTGACGGCGAGTTGTCAATTTCCATCATCATTGCAATTCGAGTCGACTAACAGTGGTAATGTAATATTCAATATTTCAGATACCCGAACCAGTCGTAACAGTCGTATGTGACAGTGAAAATTCTTTTCTTGTTAGTCGATCATGGACATGGTCCTCTTCCTGCCCCCTCTCCTGGGACCCCCCTCTATATATATGATTTTTTTTTTTGGGTCGCCTGCTTTCACTTGCACCTTCTTCATGGTCGGGCCCCGGCACCGAGCCCTGTAAGCCAGCCAACTTCGGTAGGTCCAATGCACCGCCATCACCATCCCGCACGCGACCGAGCGGCAACGCCATTAATTAGCCAGCTGGGCTACCTAGCTAGGTTTGGTGATGGCCACCACCACCTGCCACTACTGCTACTCCGGCAGGGTAGCGGGCGCAAATTGCCTAGCCAGTCTCCGTCCCTTTTGGCCCTACTTCGGCCCTTAGAGTTTCGTCGAGGGCAACCGGCCTGCCCAATCTGGCTGTGGAGCTGCCGATTTTTCACAGGTGGTTTTTCCCTTTACGGGCACAGGGTCGCCCAAACCAGTCGCATCGCCAGCCCTGTCCCGCTGCCGACCCTTGCCCTTCTCGGCGGGCCGCCCCGCTCCGGTCTCGGTGTTCCCCGGCGCTGCCTCCGGCGGCTGGGCGCTGCCCAGACCCGTGGCTCCAGCTACGCTGGAGGGCGTGGACTGTGGGGAGGGATGGCGCACGAGCTGTAGGGTCCTAGCGTCGAGCGGAGCGAGCCACGGGTCTGGGCAGCGCCCAGCCGTCGGAGACAGCGCGGCTGCGCGAACGCGCTCGACACGCGTGCCAGTCGCGTCGAGATCACGCTCGTCAACACACGGTCGGCCATCTCAGCACTGCGACAACTACTTTACACAGCTGTTATTTTTCGCTATATCATATTCTAACCGCCAAATGACCCCAGTACCAGAAAACAGTGGCGAGGTGGACGTCGTGGCCGCGGCCGGAGTCGGCGACGACGAGGACGTGTATGGCCCGATCCCCGTGGCCAAACTACAGGTAAGTGAACTTGCGAGCGATGGCGACTCCATCTGCGTGGCAGCCCAGTGCCCTCGCGAAGCGAGCCAAC
This sequence comes from Sugiyamaella japonica, assembly GCA_030583365.1. Lineage (NCBI taxonomy): Eukaryota > Fungi > Ascomycota > Dipodascomycetes > Dipodascales > Trichomonascaceae > Sugiyamaella > Sugiyamaella japonica. The sequence continues at coordinate 27,492 of JAJMIG010000123.1, forward strand.
GGGTCTGGGCAGCGCCCAGCCGCCGGAGGCAGAACCAGGCGCTTCGTCCCTAACACACACTTGCAGTGCGAGGGGATTTCGGCGGCCGACGTCCAGCGACTGAAGGATGCCGGGTATCATACGGTGGAGGCGATTTCGTACACGCCGCGACGGATGCTGGCGGACGTCAAGGGGTTTTCGGATAACAAGGTGGAGAAGCTGCTGGCCGAGGCCGGCAAGTACGTGTCGATGGGATTCACAACGGCGACCGAGTTCCACCACCGGCGGTCGGAACTGATATCCATCACGACAGGGTCCAAGCAGCTGGACACGCTTCTCGGAGGCGGCATCGAGACCGGGTCTGTGACCGAGGTGTTTGGTGAGTTCCGCACGGGCAAGTCGCAGCTGTGCCATACTCTGGCAGTGACGTGCCAGCTGCCCATAGAAATGGGCGGCGGCGAGGGCAAGTGTTTATACATTGACACCGAGGGCACGTTCCGGCCCCAGCGCCTGCTGTCCATCGGCGAGCGGTTCGGCCTCAGTGGCACCGACGCCCTGGACAACGTGGCGTACGCTCGCGCCTATAATGCCGACCACCAGCTCGACTTGCTGAACCAGGCCGCCGCCATGATGGTTCAGACCCGGTTCGCCATTCTCATTGTCGACTCGATCATGGCTCTGTACCGCACTGACTACAGCGGCCGTGGCGAGCTGTCGGCGCGCCAGACCCATGTCGCCAAGTTCATGCGCATGCTGCAGCGCCTGGCCGACGAGTTCGGCATCGCCGTCGTCATCACCAACCAGGTCGTGTCTCAGGTCGACGGCATGTCCAATCCCTACAACCCGGATCCCAAGAAACCCATTGGCGGCAACATCATTGCCCACGCCTCCACCACGCGCCTCTCCTTCAAAAAGGCAAAGGGCGAGAACAGGCGCTGCTCCATCTACGACTCGCCCTGTCTCCCAGAGAGCCAGGTCGAGTTCGCCATCTGCGAAGACGGCATCCGCGATCCCAGAGACGACAAGGACAAGTCCACCGCCACCGACTAGCACGCCTCTCTCTCCCTATATAATGCGATACGAATACTGCTGCCTCTGTCAACGTGTTCCCGGGGTGCTGCCTCCGGCGGCTGGGCGCTGCCCAGACCCGTTGCTCCAGCTGCGCTGGAGGTGCTTGGAGCGTGTGGTCGGCGACGAGCGAAGCGAGCTACGGGTCTGGGTAGCGCCCAGCCCTGGAGGCAGGCGAGGGCACCCTAGCACCCATCTCCTCGCCTGATAGCCTTTTGTGTAACTGCCACCGTACCTATCATCCCTAACCATGCTCCACGGTCCAAGCCCTCCAGCGCAGCTGGAGCAACGGGTCTGGGCAGCGCCCAGCCGCCGGAGGCAGGGTCCAGGGGAACACGCGGGGCGGCACGTGACTACGCGAAGAGCTAATTAAATCTTGCAGATGCTTAAATTGGCTTGGTGAAACACGCGTGCTGAGATTGTTGCCCTCGTTGTCGTGACCTAGAGAGTTTTTTTCAAGATATTCCGACTCGCTAGTAAGAGTTTTGTTGGGCCATTGGGCCGTATTGGGGCGTTGTCATCAGGATCATTGACACCATCGCAAGTGAGAGCAGGCAATAATAGGTATACAATGGCCGTTACACAAAAGGCGATCAAGTGAGTAGATTGGGTGGGGACGTGATGGTGGTGTGCGAGGGTGCTAACTAGCAGCTCGTTTTTCTCTGGCGGATCCAAAAAGTCAAAAAAGCCAGTAGAGAAGGATGTGGACACCGCAGGAAATCAAGTGACTGTTGCGGCGCCATCGAGTCCTGGCCAAAAGCACAGTAGATCAGCTTCACCAGAGGATTCGGACAAGCCAGTGAAACAATCTAGAATCACGTCTATTGACGACGAAGATGAAAATGGACTACCACATAACGAGCCACCGACACCATTCAAACTGGGTCCCGGTCAGTCAATGCCGTATTCGATGCTGACAAACGTGTTTGAAAAAGTCGAGGCAACTACGAAAAGACTGGAAATCAACTCAATCTGTACTCAATTCTTCCTTGATGTACTGAGATCATCTCCTACTGAATTGAGCAAAATCACCTATCTTTTTATAAATCGGCTTGGTCCAGATTACGAGGGACTCGAACTAGGTCTGGGCGAAACGCTTATCATAAAAGCCCTTTCGGAAGCAACCGGCCGTACCATATCCCAGATCAAATCGGAATACCACAAGGTAGGAGATTTGGGCCTTGTGGCTTTAAAATCCAGAAACAACCAGCCTCTAATGTTTGCACCTAAACCATTATCAGTTTCCGAGGTGTTTAAAAGCTTGACGGAAATCGCCAAATCCTCTGGCACATCCAGCCAGTCAAAGAAAATTGGTATCATCAAACGAATGCTTACTGCTTGTAAGGGAACTGAGCCAAAGTATCTGGTGAGAAGTCTGGAAGGCAAATTGAGAATTGGAATGGCCGAGAAGTCGGTTCTCACTGCTCTTTCGCAGGCGTTTGTCACTTTTGAATTTGAGAAAAACGGTAAACATGTAAACCCCCAAGATATTGCACGGGCTGATGAGATTGTAAAGGACGTCTACTGCCAGCTACCAAATTATGAAGTCATCATTAACGCAATGCTGGAAAACGGGATTTACAATCTCAAGGATTCTTGTAAGCTGACTCCAGGAATCCCTCTTAAGCCGATGCTTGCCAAACCTACAAAGTCAATCACAGAGGTACTGGATAGATTCAATGGTGAAGAGTTCACGGTAGAATACAAGTATGACGGCGAGCGGGCGCAAGTTCATGGCACTGCAGACGGGAAAATCTTTGTATATTCGAGAAATATGGAAGACATGTCTCAAAGGTACCCGGATATAATCTCGATTGTGCCACATTTTATGCCACAAAAAAACACTAGTTTCATTCTCGATTGTGAAGCAGTGGCATGGGATCGCGAGCAGCGGAAGATTCTCCCTTTTCAGGTCCTGTCCACGCGTAAACGCAAGGATGTAGAAGAAGGATCCATTAAAGTCCGGGTACATTTGTTTGCATTTGATCTATTGTATCTGAATGGTGAGGTACTGTTGCAAAAGTCACTGCTAGAACGACGACAGCTGATCCAAAAAACATTCACCGAAGTCGAAGGAGAATTCGCCTACGCAAAGTCAATGAACTCGAATAATATAGAGGAGATTCAGCAGTTTCTTGACCAATCTGTTAAAGATAGTTGCGAGGGACTCATGGTGAAAATGCTCAATGGTAGCGAAAGTGGATACGAGCCCAGTAAGCGAAGTAGAAACTGGCTTAAACTCAAGAAAGATTACCTTTCGGGAGTAGGGGACTCTCTGGACTTGGTTGTTCTTGGCGCTTATTATGGTCATGGCAAGAGAACCAATTTTTATGGAGGTTTCCTTCTAGGCTGCTATAATGCCGATTCCGAAGAGTTTGAAACGGTTTGTAAGATTGGCACTGGATTTAGCGATACCAATCTTGAAGAATTCCATAGAGCACTGTCGTCGACAATAGTTTCCGAACCCAAGTCATATGTATCATATGACCCAACTCCGGCGTCACTTCCTGATGTTTGGTTTGAGCCAACCACTGTGTGGGAGGTCTTGACAGCGGATCTGTCGCTGTCTCCTGTCTACAAGGCGGGAATTCAGGAGTTAGGTAAAGGCATTTCGCTACGTTTCCCGCGGTTTATTCGCGTTCGTGAAGATAAAAAACCCGAAGACGCCACTACTTCGGAGCAGATTGTTCAATTCTATCAGAGACAAGCTTCATTGTCTGCCTAGATAATGTAAAAGTATATTATAAATGCATAAATACAAAGAGCACGCGGTCTAGAATTCTTCTCCATCATCTACAAAAAAGTTCGACCCTTCCATACCTTGTTCGTCTTCCATAACGTAGTCTGCTTCTTCATCTGAACCAGAGTATGTGCTTTGATCCTCATTTTCGGGTTCTTCTTTTTCAATCAGTTCGGAAGGGCCCTGGTCAGGTAATGAGGTCGAGACTTGGCCATGTTCACCGGATGAGGGAATACTAATAACTGCTGACAGATCCACATCTCGAAATGGTGTAGCACATTTAATAATGGCGTTGCATCGCAGACAGCTGAACCCCTCATCAGGATCCTCCATTAATTTCGTTTTCAGGCACACATAGCAATAAATATGCCCACATTCGCCCTGATATGGATTGGTCACATCAGTCGGCCCAACGACAGCACTAGAGTCAGCCGATGTCGATTTATAGCAAATAGGGCATGTTTTCTCAGGAAGAAATGCAAGTTCTCCCTGACCAGAAGAGGAGGCGGTTGTAGATGTGGTTCCACCTCCAATTACAGTTGATAATGCTTTTAAAGCCCGTCGTTTAAGTTTTCGGATATTGACTATAGGCAAAACGAAAAGAAGAAACTCGGTGAATGCATTCCACACCAGCTGTCTGTTCTGGAATTCAAAGTTCACTTGGCGAGTCAATGAGCGAGATGCCGGTAAATATCGAACTCGGAGAAGTCGTAGAATCAGAGTCGAATACCTTCCAGTGTATATGAAGAGCACAAAATTGGCCAGACTTGAAAACGCCCACACTGTAGATAATCCGTCAGCAAGAGCCCGAAGCCTTTTGGTGGCTACGGCATTGAGCCGTCTATTACTATGTTCATCATATTCATAATCCCCTCCGCTTTCTCTAGCCAAGTAGTCTTCTAACTTGTTCCAGAAATAGCTTCCTCCTACAATGATAGCTCCATAAGATAGTTTCTGAGCTCTAGACAAGGGAATGATTCTGCCTATTGAAGATCGTGAATCGACGAGTTTCAGATTCTGTAGCTTCGAGCCATAAGTAGCCGAGTGATCCCATATCGTTACTTTGAACAGCAACAGTTTAAGTAAAAGTAATAACTCGGATTCGTATCTATCTTTGATTTCGGGGTGGAAATACTTGAAAGTGGAATGCAATTGAGACTTGAGGAGCTCTAACAGCTCACTGTCCAGGATACTAGCATCGAGCTGGCCAACACGAGGTTCGACGAATCGGGTTCCAGATACCAATCGTTTCACCGAGTCCATATGGAAAATATATTTTCAGAGCGAGTTATGAATGAATCAAGCAGATCTAAAGTGTGGGGTGGTGAACCTCTCACTCTACCTGAGAGTTCCTCGGTAATAGAGACATTTTATATGCTTGTAAAGGATAGTAATATTGGCCGGAGATTATGTGTGTGCCAATTCAGTTCACGACAAAGATAGAGAGAGTGTGTGTGAGAGCGACAGCCAGTTTGTCATAGGAGATACGAGTCCAGGAAAATGCAGGAAGCAGCAGAATCACTTCCAGAGGTGGCGGCTGTGGCGGAGAAAGAAAATCGAAACACGGAAGAAGATATGTCTACACTTACGACGGGGAAAACGAGGCCACGAAGTTACAAGTAAGTCAGTTGACAGTCAATGGATGAGTAAATATAACGTGGCTAACTTATTGTGTGGTAGAAAAAAGTACAATAAATTACAAGTACGATTCAATAATGCATTACAAAAGTCTGATGAGCTACATTCAAGGAACATTCTTGCCAGAAAACTATTTAATAGGATACTGCGAGAAACGACTCAGGTAACGGAAATGATTTTATCGTTGAATGAATGGGACAAGTATCCTGAATCGTTTAGGCAGAAGAACGTGGATGAGGCACAGGAAGAAGAGATGTTGAATAAAGACATTCTAGAGACGGCTGCAGAGAAGGAGAAGTTCTATATGGATTTGATTGACCATGCAATGGAATTTTCGGCTGAAGAGGATGTGGTGCCAGATGAGCCCAATCCAATGGTTCTGAAAGAGTGGTTAAAGAGGAATCGACCTCGAATTTTGCCTTTAAACGAAGAAAAAGAACAGTATATCAGTACTAATCCAGGAGTCATCTCTATTGATGTTTCAATGCTGCATTCAAAAAAACGGAAACCATCTCTTGATGGAGCAGATGACACGGGTGGAGAAGAAGACAATAGTGATCTGCACAGGTCGAAACGGCCACTTGTGTCTACCAATTAAGTGGGCCACACAGTGTGCGACCATTCTATGACTGTGATTATATAATGAATAACAGGCGGTTACGATAGTGTCATATAGGGGTTCTAGTGCTGCCAGCACACCTGGTTCATTATATGGGGATGGAGAATTAATACAACTGACAGCACCGGACTCATGAAGTAGTCTGGCGCCCACCGCTTTGCTGTAGAAGATAAGCTACTAGCTGAGAGCCGACGGTGGTATCAATTAACTGTTTATCATTACTCAACTGTATAGGCTTACAAGACTCAATTCTATGAACTCAGTGTTCTAGTATCATGGCCTCCGTCTGATGGGTAAAATATCATAGTAAACTATTCGAGTATGATCATTCTGACCATCATCAATTGAAAGGTGACCGCTCAATACTTGTGCACACAAGATGTAGCATTGATGGAATCCCATTCTAGCTCTGCTGCTAGTCTGATTACCTGGCCCACAGTCAGATTATCCTGCATTACAGTCAGTGGTCAGATCAATATCAACGCATGAAACATTATCATACTTTGTCCTACTACTAGCAGATTTGTGCCTATGCCATATTTACAGAGGAGTGAAAAGCGATGAAGACGATGTTCTGGTGCACGTATTATCTAGCTACTCAGGGGCCTCGAGTGCGTTATGCAAGGTAAGATAAGATTAGATAAGGCCACAGAAATATGCACGAGCAGATTAACTAACCCCTGGCAATCTTCAGCTCTCATCACGCCTCCATAATCGTACTTTGCTGACTATCTCTCCTCTACCTCGTATTTATTCGCCGAGGTACCCCAGAGTGCTGAAGTGAGTAATCTTACAGAGAAGATATACCGTTTAACTAAACTTGTCGTTTCTGTTTACACTTTACAGGCGACTGTTCGGCTCGGGGTGTGCCTCCGGCGGCTGGGCGCTGCCCAGACCCATTCCTCCGCTTCGCGGAGGCACGAGGCCCTGGAAAGCTCGTGTCTCTCCAGGCGCCGGCTCACTCCCAGCACTCCGCGAAGCGGAGCAGCGGGTCTGGGCAGCGCCCAGCCGCCGGAGGCACACCCCGGGCGCGTCGCTACAGCTTGATTGTGTTTGCGCGCAGGAGCGGCGAGGAGCGCAGTCTGGCCACGATCTCATCGGCCCAGTCGTCGTCGAGGTCCTGGCGCAAACCACGGCCGAAGATGAGCGAAGTATATGACATCTTTGTTCTGAAATCGACGGCGTCGTAAGATTTCGAGGCAAGCAGCTTTTCCATAAGCTCCTTTGATTGGGGAAGACGAGTGTCGGCGGTGGGCGACTGTTTGCGGATCACGACGTGAAAATGCACATGATGTACAACCTGGCCAGCGGCATGTCCATTATTCTGAATGACATTGAACGCCTCGGCGCCAAACTCGGTCTTAAGTGCTCTTGATACCTGAGCGAGGGCCACCCCGAGTGCACTGGCCGTCGTGGCATCGGCTGCTAGCTCATCAAGAGTAGCATAATGCTGTCTAGGGATGATGAGGACGTGAGCGGAGGCGGTTACCAGCGGCTGGATGTCCAAAAACGCCAGCACTCTATCGGTGGAATAGAACACTGTAGCGGTTGTAGGCGACCCCGGATCATTGTGTCGGGCTATTTCACAGAATGGGCAATAGAAAGAAGACATTGTGTTGATGAGAAAGCGAGTTCCTGAAGGTGAGTGGGGGGTTACTTTACTGAGTGGGGGATTGGTTCTCCACATTTTGCCGGAGATGGACCCTGCTCCTGCGTCCTAACCCTGCAACGATAGTCTTATGCTATGAGAGAGCTGTGAGAGCTGTGAGACCCTATGTGGTCCCGTGTGATGCTGTGTGCTGTGAGACCCTTGAGGCTCCGTGGTCCATGCTGTAAGTTTCGAGACGACGGTCATGGTGTAAAGGAAACCAGTGGCGTGTGCAGTGGCCTTCCAATAGTCACGCTGTGAGGTCCTATCCTCCGCGAAGCGGAGCCACGGGTCTGGGCAGAGCCCAGCCGCCGGAGGCAGAACGGGGCTGGTCTCATGAGCCGTATGGCACATGACAGCAATTGAAGTTCACGACCTTCAAAGCTCTCTCCACGATACAGATATTGGATTCAGTCTGTTGAAGTGCATTTGTCCCGATCGCAAAAGACTCCGAGATGATGGCATCGGAGATATTCTTTGGCGCGCGTCAAACGAGAATTGTCCCCGGCATTAGCACCCATGGAATGGCCGTTGGGAGGTTACATTTCGGAGATAAGCTGCAGATGTCGCCTGTTGATCCATCTGTCGAGATCTATAAATTGTCATCGAGTCCGTATGGTATACAAATGATATATATAAAGCGTATTGACAGAAATCCATAAGCGAAAATGTATATCATTGTGGAAAAGTTCTTTGGATTTGTTCTTCCTAAAATCTTCACGCCTCCTACCGAGGAAATGTTGTTGAAGAACAAAAAGGAACTGGCTCACATCCCATGTGATCTCCATGTCAGTAGTCGTGCGTTCGAGGATAAGCAGCATATGCCGTGGAAAAACGGCGGCGAGGGCGTTGGCGAAAACACCAGTCCTCCATTGACGGTGGAGAACATTCCTGCGGGCACGTCCAGTCTGGCTTTTGTTCTCCAGGATCTCGACGTGCCTCTTCCCAAGCCCATCACTCATACCGTGGCTTACAATCTGCCAGTGCAGACCCAGTTCCCCGAGGGGTTTCTGGACACCGGCGTGACCACCGAGAACGTGACAGTGGGCCAGGGATACCGCGGCCGCACGGGCTACGTCGGGCCCCGGCCCATCATCAACCACGGTCCTCACCGGTACTACTTCTGCTTCTACGCAATCAAGCAGGGCGCTCCCAAGCTGGCACCGCTCGTCGACGAAGCTGCCTTTGTCAAGTACCTACAGGAGTACGCCACGTCCACGGGCCATATAATAGGAACTTTTGAGCGGACCGACGCTAAGCACTGAAATAGACTGTTGTGTTAGCTGTGTGATGTGGCGACGCCTCCGGCGGCTGGGCGCTGCCCAGACCCGTTGCGGTCGCTTCGCGACCGAATCGCGGGCCAGTCGTCTCTTCTCGCGGAGCGAGAACAACGGGTCTGGGCAGCGCCCAGCCGCCGGAGGCGTGCGACCGGTGGTAAAGGGGCAGTAGTGGTATTAGTACTGGTCGACGGCCTCGAGCTCGTCGGGGTACCTGAAGTCGTTGATCTGGCGCACCGTGTCCATAGCCTGGCAGACGATGAGACTCTCGTCGAGAGGCATGAGCGGAGACTCGAGCCTGCCGTCGCGCAGACAGCGGGCCACCTCGTCGGCCTCCCAGTGCATGCCGTGGCCGCCGGGGATCGGGAACGACCTGTGCTCGCTTTTGGTGGTCTTGTTGTTTGTGTCCGAGGCCTTGGCCATGTCGCCGCTGTCGTAGAGATACACGGTGAAGCCCTCGGGACTGTAGGTGGGGAAGTCGATCTTGATGTAGCCCTTTTCTCCCTGGATCAGGCACACGTTGTCGGGCTCGGACAGGCCGCTCATGCTCGTGGTGGCCACGGCAGACACGTGGGACTGTGGGAACATGAGATTAACGGTCGTGTGCTCGTCCACCTTGGTGTCGCGGGTAAAGAGCATGCTGCCGTTGACTTTAGGCGGCTGGCGCTTGTTATCCGGGTCGGCAAACGCAATGACAAATATCCACGTCAAAGAGTAAATGCCCAGATCCAGTAGCGCGCCGCCGCCGAGTTTAGGATCCTTGATGCGATGTTTCGGATCACCCTCGGGAATGTTGAACGGCACGGCCAGGTCTGAGCTCACTCTCAGCAGACGGCCAATCAGTCGCTGCTTGAACAGCAGATCCTGGAGCGCCAGAGTCAGAGGAAAGTATCTCGTCCACACGGCTTCCATGAGAAACAGTTTTTTCTTCCTGGCAATTTGGATCAAATGGGCCAATTGCTTGGCATTGATTGTGAAGGGTTTTTCACAAAGCACGTTTTTGCCAGCCTCCAACGCCAGCTTGGTGTTCTGATAATGGTGACTATGAGGAGTAGCCACATAGATGACATCGACGTTCTTGTCAGCCACCAAATCTTCGTAGTTGCCATACGCGACTGCCGAGCCGGCCCCCACCTCGTGGGCAAACTGTTTGGCCTTGTCAATTGACGACGACGACGCTACAGCTACTATTTCATGACGAACGTCTGATACTCCTCGAAGGCCAGGGTCGGCAACAAGATCCTTGGAAAACGTCTTGGCAATTCCGCCCGTGGCTAGAATGCCCCACTTGAGAGTATAAACCATTATTCTATTCCAGTACCACCACAGCAAGTCAGTTGGATCACCACAGATGGCACCACGAGGTATGGGCGGCTTTATATACAAGTGCTGGTGGTACTGCAGACGGCACCGACCCCAAACTGACTGCAGGCTGCGTCGACGGCTGCGTGGGATGGAGTGGGGGTCGTCAGCTAAAGGAAATCTATGGAGAAGAAATGAATGTGGAGAAGACGGTTCACGATCCGGCTAGCAAAGAGGATTCTGCGCCTGGTTTTCCGCCCCTACACCCGCATAAGACGGATAACCAACTGACTATAAACAAAAGACCGAGCCATCTCCGCGAAGCGGAGCCACGGGTCTGGGCAGCGCCCAGCCGCCGGAGGCAGACCAGGGGGCACTGCCTCCGGCGGCTGGGCGCTGCCCAGACCCGTTGGCTCCGCTGCGCGGAGGGCTGGGACTGTGGCCCAGCGTGAGTGAAATACCGTTCACCCGTGTGTGACCATCCGAGAGATCAATGTTTGAAAGACACAGGTCTTCGCTCTAGTATTTATGTAGGAAAAAGCGCAAGTATCGTCTTGCGCTGCCGATGGAAGACGAGCGTCGACAAGCTAATCAATCCATCAGATTGCAGGGTGTCACTACTGGCAGAGGAGGTGGTCTGCCCAAGATTGAAACAGCTCATTGGCGTGATTGGATGCTTAGGTGGAGTGGTGAAGGATATGAGTGGTATGTCCATGAAACGTTACCAATATGTGGAACCCCGGTTGCGCAAGACTTCAATCGAGAAACTCCTGCGGACCCAGAATCAAGGTCTACAAAAGATATTGAGAGCGTTCCGAGGCATTCAGGTTGATGCTATGCATCGGGAGCCCACATGTTCGTAGTACCGTTATGATTAACTGAAGTCCAAAAGCGTTCTGGAGCCAGAATAGTAAGGGGCCTCCACCCCTCGAATCCTCTTCGCTTGGTATATGAGCAACTCCGTCAGCTGGGTGCTTAATGGCGCAACTTTAGTGACAGGTGGTACAGCTCGAAGACATACGCACCCATGTGTACTATCGACGCAGACCACCATGGAAGAGGCCAAATAAGGAAGCTACTCAACGAAGTTGGCCGATAACCAAACAAATTTGAAAACTATTCGAAAGGACGCTACCACAGCCTGGAGTGAAAGGGTCGAAAGGGTGAAAGGGTCGAAAGGGTCGAAAGGGTCGAAAGGGTCGAAAGGGTGCGTTCTGGCACATGTTGTAACTTTTATAAGCCATTAGTTGGCTCGCACATCTACTCATTGTGCGAATTCCTCGAAAACACCATTGGCCATATCCTCAGCCAAATTGTTCAGTTCCAGACTAGTCAGGAGCGATAAGAGTGTACTTGCATCAGCTCAAAATCAATAATGCTCAATATTACTGTAATTGTGGTGCGCTCAAAACGGTGGAACATATTTTGGTCCATTGCCCCCTATGTCGGGCTGCGCTCTCCGGGTTAAGCTCGGTGTCACAGAAGTTCTTAACATCCTTCTTGAAGAAGGGTGTACAAGCGGCGATCAAGCTCATTGACATTCCTCGTCTAACTTTTGGCAGTTTCTCACCCAGTGAGCGATCTCATAGGTTTTTCCCCATATTATTGCGAGAGAACTGGTTATGAGACTTCAACGAGTGCAAATCCGACCCTGCCCTAACATGTCGAGTCCAACAATGAACTGACAAGCCCTTATATTGTGGCACAGACTGAATCCATCTTCCTTTATATTTTTTTATTGCATTGTATAATTATGTAAGACAGGCACGTTAGTTGATTATCTATCTATTTAATCCGATAAGATAAAAACGTGAATTGTATTAAACAGGGATCATTGAAAGACTTAGACTGGTTCTTGACCTACTCTTCTTCTTTTTCTTCTTCTTTTTCTTGTTCTTTCTTCGTCGTCTTCTTCGTCGTCTTCTTCGTCGTCTTGGTATAGATCGCGATCCGTATATGCTTTGCGAACATCCTCCGCTATTCTTTTCAAAAGTTTCCTCCCTTCGGTAGCTGAGTTAATGTCGCTTGCGCGCAGAAGGAAGGCGCATATCATCTTTGTTGGGCTTGGTGCGGTGCTATCCCATTTAATATGACACAGTTGAAACCTTGTACGCTTGTCACGGTATTCGATTAGTTCTGTCGCAACAATAGTGAAATAATTCATAAGTAGTCCAAAAGGCGTATTGTAGGACAGCATGTATTGTAAGACCTGGTCATGGAGACGATACAATGGTTCACCCATTTTCTTCATGATTAGATCGAAGTCAAACTTGCCACTTTTAATCTCTACGATCGCCACTGGCAATGGGGATCCGATTTGTGCCTGCGTAAAAACTAGATCAGGCTGGATTACCATGTCAGTAATAAGACTTTTTGCGCCGTCGTGGCACATGGATATTTTACCTCTTTGCTCATTTACAAGAATAGGATTCACAAAACATTTTAATGCTTCGGTAACGATCGTTGCAATGGAGAGATGTGTGTTTTTTTCGCAGGAGACCGGATTTAAGCTTTCCGGAAATATCAGCTCTTTGACTTGATCCCCTGGCACAGCATATAACCGTGAATTGAGGCTATCAATGAACATTTGCTGGAGCTGCTCAGCACTCAGTAAATTGAAGCCATGGGTGAGAACGCGAAATTCTTTATAGGTATGGGGAATATTTGTATACCGTCCTTTGTCAGGGTCATTTATACCTAGTGGTTTTGGCCAGGCCTTATCCAGTGATGCATATACCCCGCCATTATCGTTTATTCCCACGTTGCCCACTTCTGATACTAGTGGCTTTGATTCTATCACAGAAGGGCTTCTGGTAGGGTCAGAACGTTTTTTTTTTCTTTTTCTTCTGGGTCCTAAGTCTTTTGAGCTCATTTTGAAGGTCAAACAGGAAGTTTCAAGAATTTGTATACTGAAAAAATTATTGACAGTTGACAGGCATGTTGTATATATATGTCGGTGGAGTGTTTCTTATGGCAGACTCCACTGCTTCTGCGATAACCTCCCATATTTTGTAATTTCTGTACGTAGATAGTCAGTTAGCGTCTCTGCTTCCATAGTTATGAAGTAATTCACTAAGACAATACAACGGTTTATAAATGCTTGTATAAAAAAATGTTTACTTTATGTAGTAGTTGATTGCGAAGACAAAAAAAAAATTGAATATGTAGTCCTTCAATCTCCTGTAGTTTAGATAGTATCTTTGATTCGACGTAGCCTCAATGGATAGAGGAGTCTGTTTAACGTCGTGGTTCAGACGTCAAGTGTTCGAGTGTGCTCATTTTGGTTGTGTCCTGAGCAACATCAGAGTAGTGGATTGTCAGCATTTATACTGTGAAGATAACATTCATGGGTGTGGAATCTCCACTGCTCCATTGACTCTGCGAGCAAGTCCCATTTTTTGTAATTTCTGAAGATGTTGCTTCTGTTAAGCGGCACATGTGTAATGCCAACTTCTGATCCATAATCAGTTACTTTACTATCTTTTTTTTTCTTCTTTTGTAGTCAATTGATGTCTCTGTCTTACACACCACCAGA
>JAJMIG010000124.1:9827-40244 GCA_030583365.1 Sugiyamaella japonica
AAACGCCGCAAAAACTACGGTTTTCCCTCTCAAGAGGTTTTCATCCGGGTTGGCACCTGCACCCTTACTCGTCTCGTGAATGCGGGGACACGTTGTATGGTAGGAACAAATATTGACCACTGGCAACACAAACAATCGACCACCACCAAATCATGTCACTGATCTTGTAGATTTAAATAGACAATAAATGATAAGTTAACACAAACAATCGACCACCGCCAAATCATGTCACTGATCTTGTAGATTTAAATAGACAATAAATTATAAGTTAAGTTAAGTTACTCAAAGTCGTTTGAGTCCGATCAGACCCTACCAAAAAAGTGTATTTTCATTGCCAAATACCTTCCTGGAAACAACAAACATCAAGGTCGACAAACCCTTCTCCAGTATAGCACTGATTCCGTCTTCCTTGCACACTATCCTCCAAATAAAAGTTTCAAAATGCTAACAAGCCCTCAACTCGTGCACATGATGAATAGGCAGGTAGGTAGATAATTAACTAACCTCTCCTGATGGCTCATCTCTCTCTGTCCAACTAAAACACGGCATCGTCCGTCTTTTGTTTTATTTGTTTATTAACTATGTATGGCAGGGAACTTATGATAAGTGGTACAGTATAAAAGTAAAACGGTCGAGGGATAATTTAGCTCTAGAACAGGAACACGAGATAAGGACTCTCGTCATTTAAAGCATAAAGCCGAAAGTGGCCATAATTGCAAGAAAGCCAACGAATACCTTGGAAACACTAAGATTTGTACCTGAACCGTGACTTGTTGCAGTGACTGTAGAATCAGCAGCAGTGCCGGTAGAGGAGACGGCCATGGTGCCGTTCTTGGTCGGATTGATGCTAGACGTTATTGTGAGAGTGACCAAGCCACCAGCACCACGACCGGAACTGGACTCGGTAATGGTAAGAGTATTGGCGCCGCGATCAGTCTCTTTGGATACATGAGTAGCAGAATCACTAGTTGCGTGTGAGGTTGTATCACTTTTTGAATTTCCAGAGGGTGTTGCACTATTGGTACCGACGGATGATTTTTCGCCATCAGACTTGACTGCTGTGCTGGTGGTAGTTGCAGCTTCAGACTTGTCCTTAGTACTATCAGATGTAGCACTTTTCGAGCCAGTCATGTCTCGGTTACTATCTCCGGAAACAGTACTAACGACTGTTGTGGTGCCTACATCAGTATTGGCAGAAGCAGCGGCAGCATCATCAGTTTTGGTTGAGGCCTTTTCAGTGGTGACAGCATTGCGATTATCGCTGTTTGCACTGGTTGAAGCAGATTCAGTAGTTGCCACGTTGGAGGATGCTTTTGTGACGGATGCACTGGCAGGAACAATGGCGGTAGTGGGAGAGCTTCCTGGCGAGGTGGAGATCGAGGCAGTGTCGACGGAAGAAGCAGATGCAGCAGCAGCGTCAACAGCAGAGGCCTCAGCAGCACCAACAGCAGAAGCAGAGGCAGCAGCAGCAGCGGCAGCAGAAGCAGCGACAGCAGCAGCATTATTGGCAGCTTCAGAAGCAGCGGCCGCGTAAGAGTTAATAACACCCTGTAAACTGGCTAGAACCCCGGTCGCTTCCCCACCTACTCCCGCTCCGTACGTGATGGTATACCCTGGCACAACAACAACAGACATTTCCGTATGTTTGAAAAGTATAAATGTGTAATAAATTTGATGAAATTTAGATAGGTGAATTTGAATTCCAGCAGAGAGATGATGGTGGGAGCAGAGCCTTATTTATATGAATATTTGGAGCATCCACAGAATTTCGACAGTGGTGTAAACCTAGCAAACTGCATTCCAGCCTAATATACTGCCTTTGGTTGCCCCACCCTACTTCAAATGCCAAGTTGGTGGGCTCGGTCGTACCAAGCCCCTTATCCAATATGGTTGGCAGTGCAAGAGTGTTGACATCGACTGGGCCCCATGCTAAGAAGGTTTCAACCAAACGCCTTTAAGGCTTCTCAACAGCCCAAAGGCGGCTGAATAGAAGCCTGCGCGCGCCAACGAGCCCATATTCGAAACTCAGTTTATATTCACAACAGCCTCTAATCTTAATGTTATGGTGATGGGACGCCACAATCAGAGAATGAACTCATACGCGACAGTCAAATGTGTGCAAGTAAAACACATTGCAACAGTGGTGGGTGTGGAATAAACCAATGGAGAGTTGTAGAGAAGGATTAGGCGGCATGTCGGATAATAAACAGGGCGGACACCCATAATATGGAACATAGATAGCGGCGTTGTCGAAGTTAAAATAATAATCTTCTGCAGTCAGAATACCATGGATTCGCGTGATCAGATGCTGAGGTCAGAAACATTCCACCAACTTGCTTTGCTCTGTCTCGCGAACGTTCTCATGGCAATTTCAGGCCGAGAGACGGAACAAATAATTTTCAGACATTAGTGGGTCCATCGCGTACGCTTGAGAGTTTGCCGAACTCGCACATTAGGTTTTATATTGCCATGGGCAATAAAAGACGGAATTTTGAAAGCCCGAGAAAGCTACAATCGGTGTGCTTCACAACTGGCGCTAGTAGTAAGCCCTAGACTTTGACGAGAACAATTCCGATTTAGTAACGTCAAGATGCAGATAATCAGAGACTCTAAGAATCGCTTGGAACGTCCGTGTAAGACGAGCTGTTTGAGAGACAAGTGGCATATAAGCGACACTAGTATTAAAACAGACGCTGTGGGGACGTGATGAACCACCCTGAAACAGAAAGCCAATCTATGGTTATCATCCTGGGTACAATTTCGTGAAGAATCTCAGAGTGTGATAACTGGACCTTTACCGCACAGCAGTTCTCACGATATCATTTCATTTCCATAAAACAGTAAATAGACTTTGTGAACCAAGATCAGATAAGGTTGCCTAGATCGTATCAGACTCTGACAAAAATAGACCAATACCAGAAGATAGCTACCACTTGGCAAAAGACTTTGCGAATAACCAGCTGTACTGATCTGGATGGGTTAAATCCGTCATTTAAATTGTAAATAGACATTGGCATCTGAAAAGGCACGAAGCTGCCGCCTCTACATGCATATAGTAAATTGTGCTAACGGTTCCCCCTGATTCCTCCTGGGCATGGTTGGGACCAAACGGGCGAATCACGCACACACTAATTGTGAGATATGTAAGCCAGAAATCGGTGACAATCGCAGCCGCACCTGACGCCGCTCTTAGGCATAAAATTTGAAATTTTGAAAAAAAAAAAAAGTATACACAGAGATATCAATCAATTCGACGACTACCAGTCTCTCCCACTGATCCGTTGATTTATCGAAAATGAACAGTGGTGATAATAAACTCACAAGGTATGTTAATATTGGGCGACAAGGGATGGGGTAGAAAGAGAATAATGGGCCAACTAACATCCCTGCTAAAAGAATCGCCATTATCAATAGCGATAAGTGCAAACCCAAAAAATGTCGGCAGGAATGTAAAAAATCATGTCCAGTAGTGAGAACTGGCAAACTGTGTATTGAAGTGACGCCGGAATCAAAGATCGCGTTCATCTCTGAAAATCTATGCATTGGTTGTGGTATCTGTCCCAAGAAGTGTCCTTTTGGTGCTATCAATATTATCAATTTACCCACCAATTTGGAAAGTGAGGTCACTCATCGATATTCAGCCAATTCCTTCAAGCTTCATCGATTGCCCACTCCTCGTCCTGGTCAGGTGTTAGGATTAGTTGGAACAAATGGTATCGGCAAGTCGACTGCTCTAAAGATTCTTGCTGGTAAGCAGAAGCCGAATTTGGGTCGATTCGATGATCCTCCAGACTGGCAGGCCATTTTAACTCATTTCAGAGGTAGTGAATTGCAGAATTACTTTACAAAAATCTTAGAAGATAATATCAAAGCCATTATCAAGCCTCAATATGTGGATCATTTGCCTAGAGCTATCAAGGGTCCCCAGAACAAGGTGGGCCAATTGCTTACTGCTAGAAAGGATCGTGTCGATGAATTCGAACGTATAATGGATATCTTGCAATTACGTGGTTTACTGAACCGTGAAGTAGCACAATTATCTGGTGGTGAGTTACAGCGATTTGCCATTGGTATGACATGTGTTCAAGTGGCTGAAGTTTATATGTTTGATGAACCTTCTTCATATCTTGATGTTAAACAGCGTCTCAATGCGGCCAATATGATTCGTCAATTACTTCATGATACTTGTTATGTCATTGTTGTAGAACACGATTTATCGGTGTTGGATTATCTATCTGACTTTGTGTGTATTTTGTATGGTGTTCCATCTGTGTACGGTGTGGTCACGTTGCCTTCTTCTGTTCGTGAAGGTATTAACATTTTCCTTGATGGTAATATCCCCACTGAGAATCTAAGATTCAGAACTGAGTCTTTACAATTCAGACTTACAGATGCTTCGGATGTCATTCCTGTCGATAAAGGACGAAGTTATGTGTACCCCAAGTTAGTAAAGACCATGGAGGATTTCCGTTTGGAAGTTCGCCCAGGAGATTTTACTGATTCTGAAATCATTGTTATGATGGGTGAGAACGGTACTGGTAAGACCACATTCTGTAGATTATTAGCAGGAAGTCTTACTCCAGATGATGGGCACAAGGTGCCCCCTCTCAAGGTCAGTATGAAGCCACAGAAGATTGCGCCCAAATTCACTGGTACTGTGCGACAATTGTTTTTCAAGAAGATCCGTGCCCAATTTCTCCACCCGCAATTCCAGACTGATGTGTGTAAGCCACTTCGTATTGATGACATTATCGATCAGGAAGTTCTTACATTATCTGGTGGTGAATTACAGCGTGTGGCCATTGTTCTTGCGCTTGGTATTCCAGCTGATATCTACATTATCGATGAACCATCGGCGTATCTGGATTCCGAACAGCGTATTATCTGTTCCAAAGTGATTCGTCGTTTTATCCTGCATTCTAAGAAAACTGCCTTTGTTGTGGAGCACGATTTCATCATGGCTACTTATCTTGCTGATCGAGTCATTGTATTTGAAGGTCAGCCTTCGGTTAATGCCTATGCGAACACTCCAGAATCCCTGTTGACTGGATGTAACCGATTCCTTAAAAACCTCAATGTCACCTTCCGTCGTGATCCTACTTCATTCCGTCCCCGTATTAACAAGCTTGATTCTCAGATGGATCAAGAACAAAAGTCTTCAGGAAATTATTTCTTCTTGGAGTCTGTAGAAGCATAGATGAATTGCATTGGGAGGGGTACCCCGAGTGTCATTGATCTGAAAGGTCCTGACGCTGTTATACAGTTGTTGAATAATTTATTTGTTTGTTTACTTTGTACAAGTTATTTAATACTGTTAATGTTATATACATTGATTGACCTGGTTACTATTATGAACTGGTCAGATATATGTGACCGATATAGAAATATGTGTCCCTCGTTAAAGTGTTTACGGGTGCGAACCCACCAATTGAGAAGGGCTATTTTTTATTCATCATCTGAACGAGGAATTGCATTCACCAGGGGTTTGAAGAACCGTTGAAGAACCATTTGCACGAAACATATAAAACAATGGGAAGAAGTAAGTCAGATTTCATAGGAGATGCATACCAAGCATATTCACTAACGTTGTAGACGCTGTTCATGAACGACCCGAAAATGTCTCGTTTGACGACATTGACTACAATGACCACCTACAGATTCGGGCTGCTCAGGATTCGATGCTTCGTGAGCAATGGATCCGTGTAAAGGCTTTAAGCGTTGTTCGAAAGGCACTTGAAAAGTGCTTTGAGACTCAAGGACCTAATCATTATGAAAACTGCAAAGATCTAGCCGAGCGGTACTTGGATTTGCTACCAACAAGTGAGGTCAAGGGATATCTTGGATACCAGCGAAACGACCCAACGAAATAAGGCATTGTTATATAGATTAATGAGAAAGACTGTGAATGAGTTTACGACGGGAGTGGACGGATCCATGCTAAGCTGGCTCGGTAAGAGAAGATGCGGGGAGCTGCTAATACGAATAATTTATACTATCTAAGTACACTGCTAAACTGTACACATTGTATGCTGATTTATTCGCGCTTGAAGCGGAGAGGTTTCGTGTACGAGCGTTTAGGCGAACAGCTAACAGAGTGGTAGAAAACCGTCTCGCAGATTCTGATAATGTGAGATACCATTTTCATGACTAGCAAAGACTGCTAGGGCAGTTTTTATAAGTCTGAGCTACTGTCGAATATCAAGTCCAGTCCACAACTGTTTTGCAATCATACTCGATTCCATTCCCACCAGATAGTTAGCGAACACTAATAGTATTGCACTTTGTAGGTAGATGGAGCTATTTCACCACATGCTATTCACTCAGCGGCTTAAATTGTCATTGGAGCGTAATATATCTGTATGAAACACATTTTATGAATGCAGCTAAAGAAACCACAACCACAACCAGTGATATCCATCGAAAGCTACGTATATCAGCTATATATATACCCTCGAAGCTCGCCTCGCTCGTCGTTCATTCACAGCGAACCAACTAACCCGGGTAACATGCCAGCCGTGTACTTTTGCCGCAAAGTGCGGCGGAAGCGAGCTTTCTTCGTGAAGCGGCAATGGTGTTCCTGTTTTGTCTGTCTGAACTTCACCAACTGGATCCAGAAAAAGCAGAGACACACAACCCAAGAACGAGATCGCAAAAGCACTTGAACAAAAACCACGACTGCCAATGGCACAGGAGCTGCTTCTATACTGATACAAGTCGAGATCAAGAAGATAATATTGGCTGGGTTTGAATGCGAGCACAGATCTAGAGGTAAGTGTGTGTCTTGAAATTCGAGCTTCTGATATGTGACCGTTAAACTAACATCATTTCAAGTATGACCATTCGATTAAAGCAAGGCAGGCGCGGAAACAGAAACAATCGATAACCCTACAATGCTACAATACCAGGTCGGAGGAGGTGGGGGCGGTGGAGGTGGAGTAGTCAAAGATACCACCACCAATGGTACAAACGAATGGGCCACTTCAACCCACTGGCAACAACAGATGCAAATGGCCCAACTATCAAGGCAGACGTCCAATTCTCCTCATAGCTATGCTCGAAGCGCGGCAGTAGCGTCGCGAACTGCCAGTGGACAGAATCCCGTGGCATTGACAGTCACGGAGTTGGCTGTTCAGCTCGTTCAACAGAATCAAACGCAAAACGGTACGTCTGGTGGTGGAGGCACAAACTCAGCCATTGGCCGACCAGGCGGAGGAGGTGGGATTCCCAATCCGCATCAACGCAAAGAACAGCTGGAAGAAGAACGACAGAGACGTATTAACGAAGATATAAATAAACAATTTTGGACCGCCATCGACCTAAGTGGCCAGGGCATTTCAAACATGACTCCAAAGCTTTTCAACTATAACTTTCTTCAGAAACTGTATCTGAATCACAATAAGCTGGTTTCCTTACCGGCCTCGATCACTAAACTGACTCAATTAAAGGTTCTGGATTTGTCTGATAATTTACTTAGTGAACTGCCTGGCGAGTTAGGCTTGCTGTATACTTTACGATATTTGTTTCTGTTTGATAACAAGATCAAGGAACTCCCCTTTGAGTTTGGATCATTATTTCAGCTAGAAGTGTTGGGTCTCGAAGGTAACCCTCTCAGCGATCACATCAGAGAGGTAATGGCTCAAGAAGGTACTAGAGGAGTGATTGTCGATTTACGAGAAAGAGCTCCTGTCACTATTGAGTCTCCACCAAGAGAATGGCTTATATTTGAAGATGACAAGAAGGAGCGGGAAAAGAAGCTCGAGGAGAAAGAACGCGAAAAATCCGACAACTCGAATAAAGAAACAGCAGAAAAGGAAGGTGGTAGTGGTGCTAACGGAATAGCTTCCAATGGCCCACCTACCATTTCGGATTTCTCAATCATGTCTTATAATACTCTGTGTGACCGCATGGCCACTCCTCAACTGTATGCTTATACTCCTTCGTGGGCTCTTGGCTGGAAATATCGTAGAGAGCGATTGCTTGAAGAAATAACCAGTATTGGAACCGACATTGTATGTCTTCAGGAAGTTGACCGACTTAGTTACGATGACTATTGGGTACCTAAACTTTCCGAAATAGGCTATACAGCCCTTCATTGGCCCAAGACTCGCGCTCGTACAATGACAGAATTAGAATCCAAAAAGGTCGATGGATGTGCTACGTTCTATAAGGCAGACAAGATCAAGCTTATAGAACGCCACTCTATTGAATACAACTCATTGGCGCTACGCAAAGATGACTTCAAGAAAACGGCCGATATCTACAATCGTGTTATGAACAAGGATAATATTGCCATGATTACGGTGTTTGAACAGATTCAGAGTGGCCGGGTGTTTATTGTTGGCAATACCCATTTGCACTGGGATCCCGCGTTCAAAGATGTGAAATTGGTTCAGGTGGCACTATTACTTGAAGAACTTGAAAAGGTTGTTGACAAGTATGCGAGCAATTCGACTCCTGAAGGGTCAAAGTATCCTAAGATTACCGATACAAAGAATATTCCTCTAGTTGTTTGTGGTGATTATAATTCGACCACCGATTCTGGAGTATATCAACTGTTTGCACAGGGTAAGATTGAAGGTGGTCATGATGATCTCGAAGGTAGAGTGTATGGTAAATTCACTGATGAAGGAATGACACATAAACTGGGTCTCAAATCTGCATATAGTGAAATTGGCGAACTTCCGTTTACCAATTATACTCCCAACTTTGTTGAAGTCATTGACTATATCTGGTATTCGACGGCATCCCTCGCAGTAGCAGGGCTGTTGGGACAGATTGATCCGGAGTATACAAAACATTTTGTTGCCTTTCCCAACGCCCATCATCCTTCGGATCATATTCCTCTGGCTGCCCAATTCAATTTCAAGAAAGTCAAGGAGGCGCTCACCAAGCAGATCTCGGCCCCGAATTTTGGCACCAGTAGTTACGGCTCTTCTCGTAAAACTTGAAGGTCAATGAATTAATGATGATCTCGATTGTTTGTTTATAGTATTATAATATATTTGTATGTTTGAAGATGTACTAGTAGTGAACCCAAGGACCGCGAGACCCCCAACCTAGAGCGGAGCTCGAGCAGCGGGTCTGGGCAGCGCCCAGCCGCCGGAGGCATCGGTCCCAGGGGGTTCAGCCGCAGCCGGTCTCGAAGTTAGAATGCTGACAATGCGGACCCTGGAATTGGGTCCAGGACCATGTATAGAAATGGCACCCAGATTAAGGACCCGGGGCAGTCTCCCCGTGGATGATTACGGAAAAGATGTGAAAGGGAGGCAGATAAAGAGGGTTGCCAGTGGTGTGGCTATTATGAAAAAGGCCACTGTTATGAAGCAGGAAGTGGCTGACGAGAAAGTGACGACAGTCAAGTCTGAGATAAGCGAATCAGATACATTTATACCACCCACGAAAAATTATGACCCTTTTAAAATCATAGACTTGTCTAGCATCAAATCACACTCCAACTTGGAGCCTAAACATTGGCGAGATATTTACAAACATGTTCAAATAATGCGAGCTAATACTGTGGCGCCCGTGGATACAATGGGCTGTGAACGACTGCCAGAATCAGTTAATTCTGTCATAACGCCAGCAGTACATAGATATCAGCTTCTTATCGCGCTGATGCTTTCTTCTCAAACGAAGGACGAGGTCAATGCTCAGGCAATGGATACCCTCCGGACAGGTCTGAAATCTATCGGAGGGCTTACAGTTGACGGGATTCTGGCTACCAGTGAGTCTGAGATAGACCGCATGATATTCAAAGTGGGGTTTCATACCAGAAAGGCCCACTATATCAAGCTGAGCACACAAATCCTACGAGATCAGTATAACGACGACATACCCAAATCTATTCAAGGAATGGTTTCATTGCCCGGAGTTGGTCCTAAAATGGCACACCTATTAATGCATCGCGCTTGGGGAGTTACGGAAGGAATCGGTGTAGATGTTCATGTTCATAGACTGGCCAACATGTGGGGTTGGACAAAAAACAAACAGTATCAACCAACTCCAGAGAGGACCAGAGAGGCCCTTGAAAGTTGGCTGCCTAAAGAACTGTGGGTTGATATCAATCCACTATTAGTAGGATTTGGCCAGACTATATGTCTTCCTCGAGGCCGTAAATGCGATGTCTGCTCGCTCGCTCCAAGTGGCTTGTGTAAAAACGTCGACAGATCCAAGTTCAGCAAAAAGAGGAAACAGGAAGAAGATCTAAGCGATATTGAAGATTTGGTGTGATGATGCCATGAAGAAGCTCTCGTAGCCAATTGCAAAGTAGTAGGATTCGAGTGATGAATTCTCGAACAGTGTCTAGCAGTTAGTTTGTGAAATGTCAAACCTCTGCGAACTCGACAAACCTGGAGCAATAAAATATAATTAAGATTAAGATTAGATTATTGTAAATTAGATCTGAAAACAAATGTTATATCAGATAATAGAGATTAAAATAGCCCTTCCTATCGAGCTAAGTAACAAAAAAAAACAGAATCACCAAAAGGCTTAGACAGCATTGGCGGGATTAGCAACTGGCTCTGGGGCAGCAGGAGCGGCAGGAGCGAAATTGGAAACAGCAGTATCACCAGAGTATCTGGCTTCTTTCTCGCCCATAGCGTTGTTGTTATGGAACAGAGGACTGTTAAAATTGTAGATGCCTAGAGACTCCAAGTCAACATCGCGGGTAGCAAGCAAAAAGTAGGTCGGAATAATGACGAACATAAAGACATCAAGAACACCATAAAAGATAGCCTCGGAATCGGGTTGAACAACATTACCACCTTCAGCAAGAGCCCATGAAACTGGATACAGGAACAACAAACCAGCAACACATCCAGCACCAACAGTAACGGTTCTGACAGCACCAGTGATATGGTTGACATTATCAGTGGCAGATCTGCGGAACGAAAAGATCAGATGGTAGGCAGTAACAATGACTGGAACAACAGCAAACACAAAGTAACCCCACTTGTAGGTAGAGTGGATCAAGGAACCAATCAACAAAGACACGACAAAGACTTCAACAGTAAGAACAGTAAAGCCACTAACAGAAACTGGGAGTGCACTCAAGACAGCAAAATTGGCAATCAATGGCGGGAAGGCCAAGAACCAGCCGACATATCTTGAATAAAAGATCTGTCTGACACCGGGAACCTCACTGCCGTCAGTAACAGTGGCATGGTTAAATTCAGCCTGAATACCAGTCCAACCAAGATCAGAAGCCATAGTGTAATAAGCAATAGCTAGGAAAAAGGCACTAGCAATGTAGTTGTAATAGAAGAATCTGCTACCATTCTGCTTCCAGAACCTAGACAGAACCAATCCTACAAGAGCAGTAAGAGCGAACAGCGAAAAGGCTGCCCAATACCAATCTGAACCATGATCGGTGATATGGATATCCAATCCAGTGGGGGGATTAAGTTGCAAGGCCTCGTTACCTGACCTCTTCAATAAGATAGACATTTGTTTCGAAGTAATAATTAAGAGCTTGTTATCAATTGAATTAGAATTCGATGGAGATGAGAAACGTATTAGCAGGGGAATTCAATTGATATTTATAGACTTCGCTTGCTCACAATACCGATCATGGCACACGAGCATCACAAATATCCCGAAGAGTCCGAGTTGTGTGATATCATCTGAATTAGTAAGGTGCGTCACGATATTATAATTTTTTATTGATTGACCCCACGCAGACGCAGACCTCCCGATTCCGAGCATTTTACTTCGTTTGCTTCGTAAATCAACATACATGGGCCACTTAAAGCGACCTCTACGAGAGACCTACCACACCCCTACAGAAGCGAGACATCCGCTAGCCTAATAGCGAGTCTGTCATGTGCGACTATGTAGTTCTTGGTAGCCTGAACCATCTCATTCCAGTCGGATACTGTCGGACTCTTCATTGTCCCTGAGATTCACTAGATAAGATTGAGAGTGGGTTGATTTCTGGTCTAGTACTTTCTACGCAGGAGAGATGCTGAGTAATCTTGCGCGAAGGAATATCAGGTACGCTGATATGCCGGACGCCGATCACACGTCCAAGACGCAGCGTTGTCACGGCACAAAAAGAAAATAAAGTTGAGCATGCCTATACATATTATGTATTCTGTGCATGACACACATTATCAATTGTCGCGGTGTCGCCACCGTCTATAACAAGACAGAAGATATTCTTCCTTTCTAAAAAAAGCTTAAATATCTATTTTGAATTGAAAAAAAATATCTCAGCGAACATCACGATATTTGGTCTTGTTTGCTATTTTTTATTATTTATCTTGTCCTACTGCTTCCTGGATGCAGAAGTTCCGAATCAAGCTAGCTGTGCACATGACCGCGTTAACCGACATTTCCATGCCGCACATCAGAAGGCGAATCCGCCGGCCAAGACGGATGGGCCTGCATTGCCTAACGGGCCCGATGCAAGGGGACCGAAGATCACCATACTCTCTTAAGTATTCACATATGATTACAAACAGAGCTTGATGACGACGACAGCATACAACACAAGGGCAAACTAATGGCATCTCGTCCGGTTACCCCGGAATCGGCTAGTTGTAAGAACCTGCCGACGGTGCAGCACTCTGCGAATACGTTCTCGGACAAGGATTCGTCCATAATCCAGAACCTTCCTTTATGCCATGTTTGTCATGGATGCAGTATTATAGTCTTGTGGGTGTCCCATGACCAGGTCCTATTGAAGTATATTTGGAAAACGAAGGCATCTTAGTTACCTGTGACATATGGGGCAGTAGTACTCTAGACTAATCGTGGCTGCCCCGCCAACAGTTAGATATTTGCAATACTGCACTTTTAATATATGTAGCATTTAATGCGTCTATATGATCAATCAAAGACAATGCTCATCATGCCCATGCAGCAGACCGGGATGCAGGGCGACCGCGGAGTAAGGTGAAACCAAGACCAGGTGTGCAAAGACTAGACTCAGTCTATGTTTAAACCACCTGTTTAAGAAGACTATAGAAAGCAAAACACTGGTAGAGTGAGTTGAGTCACAAGTCAATAGGAAGCTCGGAAAACGTCGGATCGGCTCGGGATAAATGCAGATATGCAGGTATCTCCAGATTCCCCTGATGAAAGCCTAATGCCTTTTAATGCATCTATCATTTCCGCAGCTGCGTTTTAACCAAGCATGAACCCGCTGAGGCCGCTGGCTAGGTCGGATCTCTGATTCAGGGTCTACCATGATCTTGAGCCATCTGCCTGGTATGTCAACATCAACATGAATCTCAGGCTGTCTCGGTCAGCTATGGAATATGTTGTAGCACCCACATGGCGTGGGTTCGTATACACCAATTGTTTTGTTGTTGATGTTCTCTCTAGTGAAGACAAGTTAAAATGCCTAAATACAAAGTGTTTGAAAAAAAGCGGAGACCGACTGAATATAAGGAAAAAGTTCAACCGGAGCAGCCAAGTCTATCAAAGGAAGAGGTCTGCATGACGTTGATGATATTTGGAAGTACAATCAAGTGTGCCAGTTCTGTTTTGATAAATTTCACTCTTTGGAGGATACTGAGATTAATTAGCAACAGAGTTATCTCTAGAGCATGCTTGAATCATATAAACTTCCGCTTTTACTTCTGGGCACTTTATCGACTCCTTTTCAGGAGCGATATCTTATCGTTCTTACTAAAATTGGCCTTTGTGCTTATCCTAGCATATATAGTCCTAGATCACTTTACTTCTATAGGGTGTGAGCAACGCCCAATTAAAGGAATACCAGAAGTTCCCGGGTATCCGATAGTCGGAAACCTTTTCAGCCTTGGACCCAGCCAATGCCTGACGTATCTTGAATGGGCCAAGGCGTGCGGAAGCCCAGTATTCCAAATGCGCTTAGGAAATAAGCGAGTGGTAGTAGCAAACTCGTATGAGTCTGCGAAACATTTGTGGGTAGACAATATGGCTGCAAATTGCTCTCGTCCTGTTTCCTACACATTTCACAAAATAGTTTCCAGTAGTCAAGGATTAACCATTGGGACTACGCCATGGTCCGAAACCTATCAGAACAAGCGAAAAGCCACAAATCCCGCTTTGAATAAACCAGCTATTCGATCGTACATGTCAATTATTGATAAGGAGGCTACGTATTGTATTCGAAGCCTGATGAGTGGCATATCTATTGACGAAGATGTTGATGTTCATTCATACTTCAATACATATGCTCTTAACACTGTAAGCGAAAAAAAAAACGCCCCAGATATGCTGTGAACGAAATTACTAACTATACTTCTACAGAGTCTTACACTCAATTACGGCATTCGGCTTGACGATGTAGACAGTGCAATGCTATCAGAGATCATGACTGTAGAGAGAGAAATTGGGAGGTTTAGAGGCAATTTCCATAATTACGGAGATTACATTCCCATCCTTCGTATACTACCACTAAGATCAAACAAATTGGCAGTTTCATGTCGAGATCGAAGGGATAAGTATATGGATATCCTATTAAATGCCCTGCGCAAGAATATTGAGAATGGAACTTGCCGGTCATGCATCACTGGGAACATTCTCCAAGATAGTAATGCTAAGGTGACAGAGCAGGAGCTGAAAAGTATTTGCTTAACCATGGTATCTGCTGGCTTGGATACCGTACCGGCAATGCTAATTTATTTTATTGGACACATGTCACAAGATTATGGACAGATCATACAAGAAAAGGCCTTTAACATTCTAGAGCAAGCATATCCAGATGGCCAGGCCTGGTATCGATGTCTACAAGAAGATGGAATACCATATATTATGGCACTGGTGAAAGAGACATTACGGTTCAGTGCCATGCCTATTAGTCTCCCCAGGCAGACAATTAAAGATATTATTTACAAAGGCACAACAATACCGGCACATACAATATTATTCCTAAACACATTTGCCGCTAATTTCGACCCGCTACATTTTCATGACCCATCCAAGTTCCAACCGGAACGATTTTTAAGCCCGTCGCCATCAGGGCCCGCACATTTTGCATTTGGAGCAGGTACTCGGATGTGTGCTGGCGCCAACCTTGCCGAACGAGAATTGTACACTGCATTTATACGAATAATCTCATCATTTTATATATTACCACCAACTAATGCTAAAGATGCAATGGAATGTGACCCAAGAAAGTTAGTCAAGGAGCACAATTCACTAATGATTGATCCACCTCATTTTAAAGTGCGCCTAGTGGCTCGTAGCCGAGAAAAGCTTGAGCAGTATTTAAAAGAAGACAATTGAAAGATAGTTAGCATCAGTCATTTTGTTTATATTAATTTGTTTTGTCCTTTCTGTTACAATAGATATTTCATTTTATTAGCTTGTCAAACGAAACATCGATGAAATTAATTCAGTCCCAGATGAATCAGTCGATCATATGCGCATGGGTGCAGCATTGGATCAGATAAAAGATATCAGGAGTTGAACCCTAAACTGAACAGAATGGGCGTATGTGAACTCCACATGGTCCGACCCCGTTTCATCATAAACGTGCCTCGAACTGCAACATCCATGGTTCAAGAAGACGTTCTGTACTCATATTCATCCGTCGGCAAAGGCTTATTAGCCCAAGATGACCCTTCAACTGATGATTCGACCTTTGATCATTTGACCTGCAACTTTGGATTATTAGCGAGTTCCTGGGACGAATTTCACGAGGAGTTTTTGAAACTGAAACAGTCGGCGGGCAAGAATGTCAACTATAAAGTGTTTTTCTTTGCTAGACATGGTCAGGGCTATCACAACTTGGCTATAGAAATATACGGCCAACAGCAGTGGGATGTAAGTGGTTCACATGTCAAGAAGGACTGGAGGGTAGGTTTTTTTTTTGGTTTGAGAATAGATGGTTTGTCTAGTACAGCCATGTAGCCATCTGTCTAACAAGCAAATGTTAGGATTATTGGTCTCTTCTGAATGGAGATGGAAAAATCGTGTGGGGGCCAGATGCAGAGCTGACTCCATTAGGTGTTCAGCAGGCCAAGGACAATCATCTAGCGTGGAAAGAACAAATCACCAAAAAAATAAGACTTCCACAGGCTTTCTACTCATCTCCATTAACCAGGTCTCTAGACACAATGCTACATACATGGAACGGCATATCTCTGAATGTCGATAATGCAGCTCGGCCCATTGTAGTAGAAAATTTACGTGAGGATGTGGGAATTCACACCTGTGATAAACGGAGGACACGCTCATTTATCAAGGACCGGTTTGGATCAACAGTTGATACTGAGCCGTCATTTTCCGAGGAAGATCCTCTATGGACTGAACACCATCGAGAAACTCACGCTGAACACGATGCCCGAAGTAGAGACTTTCTCAACAAAATCTTCGCAGCAGACTGGGACAGTCAGTGTCCTGCTGATTATATTTCAGTTACCTCTCACTCAGGAAGTACGAATTCTTTGCTCAAGGTGATTGGACATCGCAAGTTTCAGTTATCTACAGGAGGAATGATTCCAGTGATAGTTAGAGCAGAAAAGCAATAATGGATGAACATTTATACTTTTGTAGGCAGCTCGTAACGCAGAGCCCTCCGCGAAGCGGAGCTACGGGTCTGGGCAGCGCCCAGCCGCCGGAGGCAGAGCCTGGCGTGCTTCTCATAACTAGGTCCCATCTTCCCCCTGGAAATGCAGGGTCTGGTGCGGCTACAAACTATATAAGCACTTATAGCGAAAAGCTGCCCCTGTTGCTATCAGCAGCTTCTATATATGGGGTTCCTAAGTGCTAACCGTCCACGGCCAAGGAAACGTCGAAAGAAAGGCCCTGAAGTCGGAGACCCGTCGTCAATATATCAGACTAATGATGATGAGGGTGTGGGAAATCAACCGTTTGGACAGCGGGATCTGACGCTCGAGAAACTTCCCTTGGAGATAATCCAGCATATCTTTGTACTTTCGGCCGAGTTTGCGCTGCCATTATGCTCCAAGACCTTATACCATGCTCTCGCCAATTCCATGGTACTGAGAAACCAGCTTTTGCAACAGCACTCTATCCTGGTAAAGGAGTCAAATTGGGCCGTATCTGCTCTGCATGTTGATATGTTGTCAAGAAAGTTTGTGAATTCAAAACTCCTACAGAAGAACGGTATTCGCGCCTTTTATAGCGATAGCTGTGGAATAAGCACACCGGCCGATTCTGAGAAATCAAATGCCAGGCATCTCGACGACAGTGAAGATTCGTCGGCCGCCAATAGTCCTGTATTCGTATCTGCAGTTTCAACTCCCGTGCCTGAGTCATGTACTCCTCTACCGGTGCTCACAATAGACGAGCTTTATGAAAACTATGAAAACAATATCACTAGCAGGCCCTATCTACCTGACTATTTGGAACCAGCTATTTATTC
The DNA here is from genome assembly GCA_030583365.1 of Sugiyamaella japonica. Taxonomy (NCBI): domain Eukaryota; kingdom Fungi; phylum Ascomycota; class Dipodascomycetes; order Dipodascales; family Trichomonascaceae; genus Sugiyamaella; species Sugiyamaella japonica. The sequence goes on from JAJMIG010000124.1 coordinate 27,151, forward strand.
GGCTGGCACCGACCGCCAGTTCGACCTCACGGTTTACTTACTTAGTTGCAACTGCGTGAGCAAATATCCGAAATCAGTAGTGCAGGAGGCTTGTAGAAGAAACGACTTGAAAGCTGTTGAGAAATTAGTCGTAGGGTGCGGTCTCGAAGTGGACCACAACTCGCTAATAAATGCATTTGAGAATGAGAACGCAGAAATGGTGGAGCTTCTGCTATCATTAAATACAATAGACTTGAACGACGCGGAATTGTGGGAATACATTTCATCGACTCAAAATCTTAGCCTATTCAATTTCATGCGGAGCTTAGGAGGTCGTCTTCAGCTGCCTTCCTATGGAGGTTTACCAACGTCGTGATAGAATGTAAAACACAATTTATGACTTATGATTTGAACGAATTTATAAATGATATATTATATATGCAAACTAGTCAAAGGTGATATGCAGTTGTTGTTTCTCAAAGACTAACATTTCGTCATCAGTCCAAAACCCGCAAAGGTACCCCGGGACAGAAACAAGAATATTCCAGACAATGCCATACAGGTACCACAGAACATAGAAGTATATAAGAACCCACCGTCATCTCGAGTAATCAATGCACCACCAATAGGACTGCCAATCAGAACACCGAATCCACAAATGAAAAATGCCATACCCATTCTAGTACCAAGCAGAGTCATCTGGGTAGTCATGGAAGCGATACATGCAGGAGGAAGCGACACAAAGGTACCGGAAAAGAAACCGAAAAGCACCGAAAATGCAATGATTCCACCTTTGTTAGTAATAGCAGTCCAACAGTAAGCCAGAACGACGCATGCCATTGTACATGGCAACAGCATGTTCAGAGGTCCAGTCTTGTCAGCGATGAAATTGGGGAGAATCCGCCCTAGTACTGATCCTGCATTTAGAATCGACGTCATGTAAAAAGCCAAGTTCGAGTCAATGCCCACCCGTAAACAATAGGACTGAATAAAGAAGATTGGGATATATTGGCCCATGAAACCGAAAAAACAAGCAACACAATATAAAATAAACGGCACGTCTGTAAACGATGCGTAATCAAATAGAGGACCCGACTTTCTGGGTGGTAATCTGGCCCTGAGAAATAAACAAGGGAAAATGGATAAGCCAAAAATGGTGAATGCCATTACCCTAGTAGCCCATCCAAATCCAATCCTACCAATGAGCTCACGAATCATGATTGGATACACAACTCCACCAATAGATGACCCCGAGGCCATGATGCCGATAACAAAGGCTCTTTTGGTAGTGAAATACGAGGCCACAACAGCCACTGCTACCACAAACATGCAGCAACATCCAATACCAGTCACGACTCCCTGAGCAAGGAATATTTGATAAAACTCACTCGAGATACTTGTCATCATCATTCCAAATGTGAGAAGGAATGTTCCCAAATATAACAAACTTTTGATGTATCCGGCATCAACCATTCTTCCAAACACAATTGCAGCAGCAACGACGAAATAGCCTTGGATAGATCCAATCCAAGCAATTGTAGAAGGACTTTCATGACTCAATAGCTCTTCCTGATAATAAGTCTCAAAAGCACCAAAAGTGTTGATCAGTCCCCAACTGTTAAACAATGCAAAGAACCCTCCCAATACTGCCAGATAAGCACGCAGCCCACCATTTGGAGGGGGTCCTATTTCTGGAACAGCAGGGCCCGAAGACGGCTGTTCACCAATGGACTTTTCATCGTCGGCATTGTTAATCACATCAACATTGATCTCGGAAGATCTCCACGAAGCTTGGCCATCAAACTCATCACCGTTAACGTCTAAATATTCCTCATTTTTGGGAACCTCACCACCGTTGGCTCTCTCGTCCGTCATTGTTTTGTCTTTGACTGTGAGTAGTATCATATTATCAGACAAGTATTGATAGAGCTGAGATCAAATTGTAACTATGTGCGGAAGCTGCCATCAATTTATAGATGTATTCGACACTTGGTCCTCTTCCTTTGCTGAGTCACTTTGTTGTCAATAATAAACTTCAGATCTTGGATAGAGAAAGCGATCGACAACAATCAATAGGCTCGTATCTATCTCTTCTTGATCATCGTCATAGGGTGCCAAAAAAGTAAACAAACACCGTCTCAAAACCACAATCCTTTGACTAATCACAGTTTTAAATGTTTATCCGCTACTTCTCCAACTAATCCTGGTATAAATGATGCCTCTATAGAGATTTCTAATCCGGAGGACGACCTCCTTCGGTGATATACTTGGATTCTTTCTCGGGCGGGTATATGAGTCCGCGGAGTTGGCCAGCAGCCGATAAAAGGAAAAAACACGGAAAAGCCGCTGCTGTCCCGGACATAAGCGTATCCAGTTTAAGTTAGTTCAGGAAATGCCGAGTCGGCTCAACCCTGACATAAGCGCGGCACTGCTTATATAATTGTAGCCGTTCTTCAACATATGCATCCAGCAGCCGCAAGAAGAGGGATCTTGTCGCGGGACCCTGCATCACAATTGACGTCGGTCCATCAAAGTCTTCAGCGATGTATATAGAAGACTATTAATGCCGTCATAACCGGCCTGTTGAAGTTTGGATAGAAACTCGATTCGAAACTCATCATAATCCGTTTGAAGCCAGTTTCCGGCCTGTAGTTTGTCATTAAATCCTTCTCTGGTTATTTGCCCCTGATATGGTTCGGTAGTGGTGAAGTTGTCATATTCTTTGACTCGTAAAAACAGCATGCTAATCATCATAAACAATGGTGAGTTGGTGATACTGAACAGTGGTTTCAATGAATAATTACTGCCAGTACAAAGATTGGCGAGCCCATTGATGAACCCCCGAGTTAATCCGAACTGGCTGGAGTTGACACTTTCAGAAAACGCATTATCGCGCCAGACAAGATTACAAATATCCATTATTAGTGAATTGAATATCGACAAAGCCGGATCATCGGCAGTCTGACTCTTATTACAAAGCTCGCGATAACCTGTAATGATACCACATATCCGTGACGTTGCCGCCGGCGACTGTGAAAACATCAATCTACAGGCCATTTCATGTGAGACAATAACAATTTCAGGCGTCACTTTCAATAGGCAACAATGTGGCAGAACTTCATAGAATTTCAAAAGCGTATCTTGGACAAGGCAATCGTCATTAGTCAGTTCCAACAAAGACAGACCAAAGTCGTCCACAAAACCTACAATAGCTGCCAGAGTCTGCTGAATCATACGAGTATTCAAGCCGCCAATAGTATCAGACCCTTGTTCAACCACTGGTTCGTATGCAATGTTCCATCTGAATAATAAATCGAATAAAAACTGGAAGATGCGTAATCTCAAACGAATGGGAGCCATATCGAGTCGTTGTCCCAGCGGGCCAAGAACTGCTGGCTCGATTGTTGTCACAGGCACCAATGGCAGATAAGCCATCAGCTTGAAAATACAGTCTACAAGCTCTTCATCATTGTAGTACACCTCCTGCTTCCAGGTGGACAAAAATGCATATAAAAACTCTTCGACTGAAATAGGGAGAATCTTGGTAGACTCGACAAATGTAACCACCCTGTCCAGCAGATATTTTAGTTCCACAGGATTAGTTCGCTCATAAAACAGGGCGTTGCTTAGCCAGTTGTTAAGTCGTTCCCAACACAGGTCTATAAACCGTTAGCATCATGTGGACATGGATTTATCGCTATCTCTACCAACATACCATCTCCTTTGTACATCAACAAAGTAGTCAAAAGTCCACTTCCATCATCAAGTACACTGGATATCTGTAATGGAAAAGTCACTCTATTGATGGTTCGCACAAACTCCGACAGCGAGCCAATGTCTTCGATGTAGACTGATTTAGTCGGGTGACTTCCAATCTGTGATTGAGTGTCGGGAATGACTATTCTCCTTCTCTTACTACTCAATCGTGTTATGTTGTTGCTCATAGTCAGAGACATTGAAGACTCTTTCAAACGCCGCAAATCCTGAATCAGCGCCACTGTGTATCTATCGGGATTGCGAAACGTTGATGCAGCAATAGACGGAAGTTGTGCATTATTAGGCAGCACGAGATGAGGAGCATAGTCTCTATACAACTGCAGCAATCCGAGTATATGCGACGACTCTTTGTTTTTGTCATACAACTCGTGTAGAACCTGAAATCTCCAAGGCTTAACGAACTGATGACTAGTAGATAGAAACAGTAAATGGCATGTCCACTGACGAGTAGTTTCGTATTTCAGATTCGAGAACAGTAATCCATATAGCTTTTTGATCACCGTTGGATGTTCCAAAAACTTGTAGACAATTACAATCCATCTAAGCAATCTCGCCTTTACGACCAATGGAGCTGGATTGGATTCTCCTAGACTACTAACAATTGATATGACGGATTCATCGCTAACTGGCTGGCTTGGAATCAAGCACTGGCGAATAATTCTGTTCTGAACTGATACGGGTAGTAGACTGGGTACTCCACCACCACGCGCGTACAGCAATATTTCCAACAATTCAGTCAACTGCTCGTTCGTAACGCCGACTTTGCCCGCTAGCGAGCTCAACTTATCGGTCAACTCCACCAGCTCGGGGTTCTGTAATCGACTTTCGACAGCTCCTACATTATTTCGTTAGACCTGCCGGCATTGTGGAACCAACCACTTACCATATTTCAGCCTGGCTATAATTGAGCCGATTTCACCTTCCATAGCACGTAACCTTTCTCGGATCCACGACGAGCATTGTATTTGTAACTGCAGACGCGCTTCGCGTTCTCTGCATATGAATATTATAAGCCGTGCGGGGTGACCCCCTGAGAGAGGTCTTCAATCCTATCTCGCTACGCTCGTTTAATAAATCTTCTGGAAATAGATCTCGAGCCAGAGTCCCCACCTGGTTGCTCAACACTAATACAAATACAGGTAAATGGTTAAATATTATAGATAACATACAAGGATCCCTAGATAGACATCAGAACTACACAACTTCACCACACGATGTCTAAACGACGACCGTAGTAGTATGCTGAATGATCTCCGTTTGCTTCACACCAGAGCGACCATGCGAGATCTCAAAACGACTGCTTTAGGCAGTGACAGCAGCAGGGGCGGCAGTAGGAGTCGTCTTCACTCTGGTGTCATTGTTTTTTTCACTGCTGGCATGATGAGGAACAGCAGACCGCGCAGCAGCCTCCAATTCTGGCTGGAAAAATACCTTCTTGAATTCGGCCAAGGTGCCGTCGCGGTCGTATGCCGATCGAGCACGCACATAAGGGTCGAGTTCAAAGTAGTTATCTCGGATAGATTGAATGAGGTCACTTCGTTTAGCCTGGAGAGCGTCGCTCTTCTCGCCCGTAGCAGTGATCCATTCAAGTGACACTTCTTCCAATTTGTCGAACAGAGCGTCCCGGTCCTTCTGGATCTTGTCACGGGTCTCGTGATCCTTGAGCTTGTCGTTCTCGCCAGGTACGGGCGCCAAATATTTCGAGTCCCAAGGTCGAGCACCACCCATGGACTTGGGGATTTCTTGATCGTCAATCAGCTTTAGCAGATCGTTATGACTACGAGTAAAGGAGATCTTGGACGCAACCACAGGGTCGATCCATCCTTTAATGATGTTCCAGATGCCTTGGAATACCCAAGGGGCATTGTGAATGAATAGGAAACCAAGACATTCAGGATAATGTCTTTCAAAGCAGGTGATGATGAACTTGACTGCAGCATAGTCCATATTGCCAATGGTAAAGTCAGTTAGATCGAAAATCACTGCTGCAGTGTCAATAGGGTCATTAAGGCACAAACGGGTTGCCTCGATGAGTAAAATAGTGAACTTTTCAATATCGCTCTCAGACTGTGCTTTTGGATCGTGCAGTTTGACGTGCACATCGACAATTGGGCGGCCAGTCTTGTCTCTGCCTCGTAGAGTAGCTTTGCCTGTTTTGAATTGCAAAATAACTCCATCTTCTTTATCCTTTATACACTGTTCTTCCCCGGCCAGAAGAAGCACGTCCACTTTGAAGTCGATTCGCCATTGAATGGTGGTGCCGAACATTTCAAGAGCCTTTGCAACGTCCCATTTACGAGCACGTAGAAATCGTAGAAACAGATCATCGATATTATCTCCGCGCGACATGTAACGAACGGCCTTATTGAACTGGTCGGGAGTCAGTTTAGACAGTGACTGTTTGAAAAGCTCTCGCTGAGTTGGGATGTCATCAACATGCTTATCTTTCCTGCCAAAGAAGCCTCCCTTCTTTTTAGCACCCGAGGTAACGGATGACGCGGTCAGCGTAGTAGTTAGAGAGTTTGGCGCTGCCCCGATATAGACAAGAACCTGAGCCCAAAATTCCTTGAGTTTGTGATCTTGCTCGGAAGTCAGATTGCCCGAGCGGCCCGGAAGCGCGCCCCCAACGGTCGTGGAACTGGCATTAGTGGAAGACATAATGGAAGGTGGAAAAAATGCCAATCTATATAAATGGTCTGAAGATTATTGTTCGAGATGTTATTGTAACTTGTGTTTGTAATCTGAGATTGGATGCGTTCCGTGATGTGCTGACAATATTTTTTCTGGAAGTGGTGTTTTCTCGTCGTTTTCGTTAGTGGGTAGTTAAAATGTATTTGAGTGATGATGATCCAAAGAAACAGTTGAAAATCACAACAAGATCAATGGATATATGGATTGGTGAGTTTCTTGTTCGTATCTGTCAAATATTATAAACTATCAAGTCCGTAATAGTATATACTTGATAATAGAATATTCGCAGAAACACGAGCAGGTAGATAACGTCAGATAGTAGTAGCCGTGGGAATCAGCGGAATTGGTGTAGTAGTAGTACAGGTAGTCAAAGATAGTAGAATACGAATGGATTCGCAATTGGCAGTACCGGTACAGAGATAGCTAAATGTGGATGGATTCAGTGGGCACCCTGTAGCAGTAGTGGCGGTAGCAGTGGAATAAAGAAAACGTTAAACGTTAAAAGACCAATTTTATTTACTCGATACTTCAGTCAATGCGATAAGTACCTACTTTATATATGAGTTTTCGCCTCGTCGGTGATGGAGTTTGGTAAAGGGGGGTGCGTTAATTGTGCATTGTTTTGTGCCGAGACACCGAAAAACATACTGGATACAGGCAGGTACGTGAGAGGAGGCGCGGATGTGCAGAACATGGGGGAGGTTGCTGGGCTCGATTTGAATGGAAGAGCCGGAATAGCAGAGCGAAACAGATGTGAGACTGTTGGGGTCGGCTCCGGCTCCGGCGGGAAGAGGACAGCGATAACGGCGGCGGTAACGGGAAGTGTTCAGCGGTTAGAGGTCAGCAGCCAGTGGCCAGGGTCCAGAATCGTGCTATGCTGCACCAGCCGCTCCCTCGCGAGCCCAGCTGCGCGCCCTGATCAGCGAGCCCTTGAATATGGCAATTGCGGGGCAACCTGTGCGGGGGGGGCATCATGACCTCCAAGTTCATGCCTTTTATGAAACGGTGCATTGGTAACTGAAAATCAAGATGCTCAGTTGAGTGTTGGAGACCGAATTGTCGAGGGTGACAAGGGTGTCAAACGTGCCAAACGTGCCAACGTGCCAACGTGCCAACGTACCAACGTGCCAACGTACCAACGTGCCAACGTGTTAACGTACCAAACGTCCTTGTAGTTGTAGTTGTCTTAGCTGCAGCAGTATTGGGAGCGATTCACGTCATCAGCATCTCTGCTACTCCATATTCGATTCCACATTAAATCGTAATAATATTATTAATCTCTTCTTTCTCCATCTGGATAGGTTATCGCTCTCTGTACAGAAGAACCCTTTACTGCATAGAGTGAACGACTGTTTTGGGTTTGAGTTTCCTGTAGCAGCCGAAAAGCAAACGCAACACAGCAGCCTGTCGAAAACGCAAAGCATCGATCCGAGGCTAATCCAGGCACGCGCTGCAGCTTGTGAAAGTAGGTACGCGTACCGGGAATAACAGAATCATGGGGTACATTACGCTCACTCTTCACTGTTCAGTCAGGGACATGCCGGATGGTACTACGAGTCAATTTCAGAGTACATATGACCAGCCAATGATTGACAGCGAAATGCTTTCATTATTGGTATTGGTATTGATACCATTGCTAACTGGTTGAGAGTCTTGTTTGAAATGCTCCTCTATATGGTTCTAGAACTAATTATTTTTGACAACTCTACCTCGGTCTGTGTGAACACCCCCAACGATAAGGGATAGTAATGTGGGGTTTCGCGATAGCCCTGGATTCTGAGCCTCGGACGTTGAGACCGTCGAGCGAGACCGTCGAAAGCTGTCGCTCAAACATCTGGGCCTAGGTTAGGTTCGTCATGCATTAATTATGTAGTTTGTTAGTACGTCGCTTGGCCTGGTTAAGCCGAGAATTGACTTTATGTGTGTCTTCGTCGAGCTCGTCGAGCAGCTGGTTCTGATGCATCAGTTCTTCATTGATTGCTAATCCAAGGGTTTTCTGGCGCTCGATTGTTTGACGAAGTGCTTCAACAGTTCGATCCTGCTCTTCCATATCTGATTTCTGTACAGACAGCAGTCCAGCATTGTTGAACTGACGAGTGTGGTCTGTTTCAGACGGCGCTGCTCCAAGTACGCGTCCAGGTGTTGGTGTAGCAGACCGTGAGGGCGGCGTATAAGCAGCAGCAGCGGCTGTGGCCATATTATTATTAGCGTTTAGAATCGTAGTACTACTGTTTGTGTCTTCCCCTGTTCGTAACACCTGTTTGAGACTTTGGATGATATCTCTTCGTCGCCTATACTCTCCATCTCCCAGATCCGTATCTGAAGATAGAATTGACTCGAGTTGTTTGATCTTGGACCGTGCAAGCACCAGCAGTCGGCGATGCTCCGCGGCCACCGACGGCCCACCACTAGCCTCTGCCAATTTATTCTTTAATGCCTGTTGAATCAACGACCTGGTTTCAGACTCCATTTTCAGCCAATCGCCCCTGGCTTTAGCAATGGCAGAGCTTTCACTCTTGATGTGTTTACTAACCTCCATGAAATCCATAAACGATAACGACTCTCGCCATTCGTCTCGTTTACTCAATGCTCTCAAAAATAATTCCAGAGCTCGTCGTCTATCATCGAGAAACTCTCGGTTCTTGGTACCAATCCATTTCTTGGCGGGCAAGTCCACCGGGGCCCGTTCTCCCATCTCATCTTCAATGGTCTCCAAGAACGCCACAAATTCACTATATCTCTTTTTGACATGATATGTAGTTCTCTCAAACGACACCTGTATATTGAAATATGTCGGTGACGTCTCGCTATACCCTGGAATAGATATATTCATGGTCGTTTGTTCTGCTTAGATCATCAGTAAGGAGTTGCACTTCTCGCTCTCTGTACTGAATATCTCTGGCCATGGTCTTATCTCCCACACCCTTACCCTTATCTGAAGACTCCCCGAAAATAAGCTTTGGCCCCTGCGGCCTTGCGGCCTGTAATCTTTTCTGTTCAGATCTCAAAATCTACTCATCCTCTGTGTATACCATCAGACTGAATACGGGTATACCAGCTCTACAAGTTAAAACTTGTCTATAGCTTATCTTCATACAGCTTTGCTCTATTACAGGTTACCCGTTACCCCCTGGCTTATCCCTTTATCCGCCTTAGCCTCTTTATTTTCACCCAGATCAATACACACAAATCCTAATTCACTCTCGCGTAATTATATATACACTCCTTTGTCTGCCCATGACTTCTATTGCCGCTCGTCCTATTGTCATTTCCGGTCCTTCGGGCACTGGCAAATCCACTTTACTCAAAAGATTGTTTGCAGAGTTTCCCGACCGATTCGGCTTCTCTGTGTCTCGTAAGTTGAACCCCCCCCCCACGACGCTGTGCTTCGAACAGAAACGCGCCTAACAAACTTAGATACCACCCGTACTCCAAGACCTGGCGAGGAAAATGGCAAGGACTACAACTTTGTCACTGTGGACGAGTTCCAGTCGCTAATTCGTAACGGGGCTTTTATCGAGCATGCCCAGTTCTCAGGAAACTATTATGGAACTACCATCAAGGCCGTCAAGGATGTGGCCGAAAGACTAAAGAGAACCTGCATTCTCGACATCGATATGCAGGGAGTCAAGTCGGTCAAGAAAACCGATCTGAATGCCCGCTTTCTGTTCATTGCCCCTCCCTCGGTTGAGGTCTTGAAATCCCGGCTCCAGGGCCGTGGCACCGAGACAGACAAGTCTCTCAACAGCAGACTCACTCAGGCTCTCGCCGAATTGGAGTACGCCAAGGAGCCTGGTGCTCACGACCAGATCATCGTCAACGACGATCTCGACAAGGCCTATGCAGAACTGAAGGCCTTTGTGACTGCTGAATAGACTTTGTTTTGTTCTCTCTGTCGCCTTTTTTCTCCCTCCGGGGAGCTGGGCTCTGCCCAGACCCGTGGCTCCGCTGCGCGGAGGACGAGATGGTGCGGGTTGAGGTTGAGATTGCGAGCCGCGTCACAGCCGCAGCTGCCCAAACTACTTCACCAGATCAAGACAACCTAGACAGAGATATATTAACACTGATATATATTTTATCATGTCGTCTGTTCCATCCTCCACCGATTATGCTCCGCTGAGTGGGGACGAGGAAGTCATTGAGAAGCTGGCCCGCAAGGCCAGAGAGCAGCCTGTGGTCCCGGTGGGAGTGCTGCTGACATGTGGTGCTTTGTACATGTCTGCTCGCGCACTGAGGTCGGGCAACTCCAAGCTCGCAAACCATATGTTCTACTGGCGTGTTGGGTTGCAAGGTTTCACTGTTGCGGCACTGGTAATTGGAGGCTATTTTTACGGCAAGCCTAAGCGACCCACTGACAGAGATGCCATTCTACGACGAACTGCAAAGGAGAGAGAAGATCTATGGATCAAGGAGCTCGAACGGCTAGATGAAAGCGCCAAGGAGCGACAGGCACGTGCTGAAGCTGTGGTCTCTGACAAGAAAGAGAAACTGCGTCGTCAATTCGAAGCTGCTCGTGCTGCCAGCGGTAAGAAGGACGAGTAATGCCTTGTGCAAGTTAAGTTATTGTAAATATATATTGGGTTTTAAGCGCGGTTGTACTGGGATGAGTGTTCTCCAACAAATTCAGTAATGTAGGCGGGGTCTAGATTAGAACTCATTTGGATGGTAGAAATGGTATAACATTGAGCATATGCTAAGTATTCAGTATGTATTATACTGTATATATACGTACAACATGAAAACGAACATGAAAATGAACAGGGTCATGGACATGAATATGTCAGCTAGATTATTATAATCTTTGTAATCTAAGGTGAATTTGTTAAGAATTAATCAAATTTCATTGCACGGATCTGCTGGATGGCTTGTTCACCATATTGACTGCCGCGCATGCGCTTCACGAACCTATAAATCTACACCTAAATTTCATGTTGAATACATAAGCTCTATCTACTATGGGTGTACGTTGAATACAAATGAAATAAAAGGGAAACACTAACATAATAGAATGACGGCGGATCGATCCCCACTAGGTCAGATCTGGTCAGAGAAAGTTCCAAAGGACCCACTAGTTCTCAGTTATTCCAGGCTAAACAGTTGAACTCTCAAGATCTGTGGACATCATGTGCTCTAAGTGGGAGGTTACTACAAGATCCCATAGTAAGCGATTATAAAGGACGACTGTACAATAAGGAATCCATTCTGGAATATCTATTGACGCCAGAAAAGTTCGGAGTCTCGCAAAAGGCAAAGGTGGCCCATATCACATCCCTAAAAGACGTTGTCGAGCTCAAAATCACCCGTGATAAGAAATCCGCTATCTGGATCTGTCCACTAACTGAGAAGGACGTGGTTAAGGAATCCACTTCACAGAGATTTGTATATATAGCTGAATGTGGTCACTTTATGACTGAGAAGGCCATTCGAGAGATGACAACAGCTGCTTCGTCCACCCATCAATGTCCTATCTGTGATACAGAATATTCCGACTGCAACCTAGTGACCGTTAACCCCATCTCATTGGCACAGAAGAATGAATGTGAAGCCCGTATCGAGCGGTTGACTGAGGCTGGCCTTACGCACTCACTAAAAGAGAAGCGGCCAAAGAAAAAGCACCCCAAATCCGCAAACAAGCCCAAGAAGCGGGCTGTGGACTCTATTGCCCACAGCAACGCAGTCGCAAACGGAAATGTCGTCTCCAAGAAATCCAAAGCAAGCTAACGTCATATGTTGTCCAGGGTTGACTGAAATTCTGCCACGACGAAGTCGTGTATTACATCTACTTAACATAGTCTTGGATCTATTGATCTATGGATCTATGAATCTATGGATCTACCGATCAATGAGCCAGCCGACGGACCGACTGACGGACCTATAACCACCGGGCTACGAGCCCACACATGTATCCTATGTACAATAAATTATATTCATTACTTGCTAGTTGTCCTCTTTCCGAGTAGCAGCAGACTCTGCCTCAAAAGCAGCCTATTCATCTGTTAGATACCGCATACGACCCCTATGGACATCCGGGTGATCTGCTTCCACTGCGCACTCCATCTCTTCTACTTACATGAGTCTCGCTAGTCAACGAAGAGGGCAAAGACTGAACCCGAACATTTCTATTTGCGTACATCGTCATGCCCAAACCGCCTGCGAGCCAAACTATATGTACCCAGTTAGCACGGTGCTCAGGCCACTAAACGGCCCGTCTCTACTTACGCGAACCCCCGATGATAGCAAACACGCTGAGACGGTGAATGGCATCCGCTGCCTGAACGAACCACGGTCTTCCATACATCCTGTGAAATCAAACGTGCCAGATCAACAACTCAACTGTTATAACCAGAACTCAAACTGACCTTCACATCGTTGGATCATGACATTTTACAGGTGGGCTAGGTAACCGGACGCCGCACACTGCACGGCATCCACCCGCTTTCCGTCTTGCTGAACAGGTGTTCCTGGGGTTCGCTTCGCACGGTCGGGCGACTTCGCCTCCGGCGGCTGGGCGCTGCCCAGACCCGTTGCTCCGCTTCGCGGAGATGCTGGGAGCGTCATGTAGCCTTGGGAGCACCACACATCACGTAGCCAAGGCTACATGACGCTCCCAGCATCTCCGCGAAGCGGAGCAACGGGTCTGGGCAGCG